>ML262888.1:578-18054 GCA_005239495.1 Nicotiana undulata
TGGTACATCTTCGCGGCGCCCGGATGAATGGAATACCGGGAATTATGGGCCTCCTGCAATATCAACACACGAATGCCGTCCATATCAGGAACACATATACGACCCTGCAATCTCAAATCTCCCTCAGCATCAACTGTGACTTGCTTGGCACGCCCGTGCCGAACCACATCTCTAAGAGCACACAAGTGACGATCATCATACTGCCTGGCGCAAATACAATCATACAATGAAGAACGAGCGACGGTATGGGCCAAAACACTGCCACCCTCAGAAACCTCCAATCTGACAAATCGATTGGCTAACGCCTGAACATCCAAAGCTAAAAGGTCTCTCTCCCACTGATAGATAAGCCAAACTAACCATGCTGACTGACTTCCGGCTCAAGGCATCGACTACCTCATTGGCCTTTCTCGGATGATAGAGAATAGTAATGTCATAATTCTTCAGCAACCCCATCCACCTCCTCTACCTCATATTCAACTCCTAAAAAAATATTGCAAACTCTTGTGATCAGTGAATACCTCACACGACACCCCATACAAATAGTGCCTCCAAATCTTCAAGGCATGAACAATAGCTGCAAGCTCCAAATCATGGACTGGATAGTTCTTTTCATGAATCTTCAACTGACGTGAAGCATAGGCTATAACCTTCCCATCCTGCATCAACACTGCACCAAGCCCAACTCTCGAAGCATCACAATACACGGTATAAGAACCTGAACCTGTGGGCAGTACCAACACTGGTGCGGTGGTCAATGCTGTCTTGAGCTTCTGAAAGCTCGCCTCACACTCCTCCGACCATCTGAACTGAGCACTCTTCTGCGTCAACTTGGTCATAGGGGCTGCTATAGACGAAAATCCCTCCACGAACCGGCGATAATAGCCTGCTAGGCCCAAGAAACTCCGAATCTCTGTGGCTAAAGTGGGCCTAGGCCAATCTCTGACTGCTGAAACTTTCTTCGGATCAACCTGAATACCCTCTGCCGATACCACGTGGCCAAGAAATGTCACCGAACTCAGCCAGAACTCACACTTGGAGAATTTGGCATACAACTGACTATCCCTCAGAGTCTGGAGGACGACTCGAAGGTGCTGGTCATGCTCCTCTTGGCTGTGAGAGTATACCAAAATATCATCTATAAACACGATCACAAATGAGTCCAAATAAGGCCTGAATACCCGATTCATCAACTCCATGAAAGCAGCGGGGGCATTAGTCAACCCGAACGACATGACCAAGAACTCATAATGCCCATAACGAGTGCGAAAAGCTGTCTTAGGCACATCAGAAGCCCTAATCCTCAGCTGATGATAACCAGACCTCAAGTCTATTTTAGAGAACACCGTGGCACCCTGAAGCTGATCAAATAAATCATCAATCCTCGGCAAAGGATACTTGTTCTTGATAGTAACCTTATCTAACTACCGGTAGTCAATACACATCCTCATTGAGCCGTCTTTCTTTTCCACGAACAATACTGGAGCACCCCAGGGAGAAATGCTAGGCCTGATGAAGCCTTCATCCAACAATTCCTGTAACTTCTCCTCTAATACTTTTCACAATGCTGATATCGGGATACGATGCCTGAATACCTCATAATTACCCAAAATAACGTGCCTCCTCTAACGCCACCCGGGGCGGGCACCTACCTTGTAAATTAAGGCTCCATAATTCTAGCACGAATTTAGCAAATTACGCACATATGGTTAATTAGTTTATTTATTAAATAATATTATTATTACTACTCCTATTTTACACATAAGCCTTTTAACAAGCATGACTTCCTACCAGTATTATAGTAAAAGATGCAAGCTTAATTCACAAGGGAGAATTTAATCTCTAAATTTTTCCATCACAAGGGTTTCATCTTTACATAACTTCCACCGCGGCTCGAGGCCCGGTATAACTATACCCAATCATGTTAACACGCGAGGATCTCGTCCTCAATCCTGAATCACAAGTAATATGCATATTAGGCCCCTCGAAACATTCCATTTCCTTCCTTTAGATATTTCTGTTAAGCAAAATTTCAACACGTCATGGTGAACACAGTTATTCCCATAGGATTTCTCAATACAATTATTCACATAAGTAGATTTTTAGAGTTATGAAGCTCACCCGAGAGTGGAGCATCTTAGAATAATTTTGTCAGATGAGCATAATCTAATTAAGTTCAGAAAATCGCCACTTTATAGTAATTTGAGACTGTTCTTTTAATGAAACCATTCAATGCAACGACCTCATCCATACAATAGAAAATATAACAACAGACTGGGTCTCCACCTCTAAGAAGTTAACCTCCACTTCCGACCTTCCGGCTCCTTCTTCACTAAGTGGCCATGTAGTTGAGTTGTATCTGCAATGGGGCACGTAGCCTGAGTGCTCTGATGAAATATGACCCTCCCAAGCCTAAGGCAATTTCTACCACTAGCCGACACAAAGAATCATCCTGCCCTAAGTCGTCCAAAATTTACAATCATTTTTGAATCCTTTAATGAGTCTGGGGACTCATCCTCTGGCTATACAAACCAACGTAAGAGTGTGACGAGTTAACTTATCGAATCTGATGGCCTATTCCGATACCGTTTTATGACCCGACATAGCCGTAACTTCCACGCTGAGTAGACTTTTGTAAACTTCAAGTTGTTTGAATAACTCCTTTGGTACTGAGGTATAGGGTTATTAAGGAGGTAGACATACCGAAATTCCCAGCTTTATCTCTTGAAAAAATCCCCGTCCTTGTACATTCCAAACCAAAACCGATATGACACATGACCTCTCAATATATTCCTTGACAGTGGGCCTCCCCACGTGGCACACGTCATAAGTCACAATACCTGATAAACCACGATGTTAAACTCCACAACTCATATAAATCAATCCTGTTGCTTTGCACTTATTCCCATGGTGTGCAATACCTCATAGAGGCGGTCAAGAAAATCCTGTGGGTCTTCAAAATTTATACCACCGAAATGGAGTGGAACTTGTTTGGTAACTATTCCAACCTCAATAAATGGACTAGTGCATCCTGCAACCATGGAGTAGCTATAAATCCTTCCGGAATATGATCTAGTCCACATATACTGACTGAGCTAGAACCTCCGCATCTAGATCCATTTGAGACTGTACAATAAGTGCTGATGTTCGAGTTTTAGACTGCGCTCTGCTTCCGTCTCTTCCCTCGATCGTAGCTGTCATTGGGGCTTCATCTCTTGTCCGGTCGTAGAAGCTTCGCGTGTTGTCGAGATTAGTGAGAGGACAAGAGTAGGCAAGTTCAATCATCAATGATAGAATAAATTTGCACGATGGAGATGAAGAAGTGTGGAGTTATTCCTAACTTTGTAGCCTTTGGGGGATAAGTACAGACGTCTCCGTACCGATCCCTCAGACTCTACCAAGTTTGTCCGTGAGCTTTGATACCTAAGCAACCTAGTGCTCTGATACCAACTTGTCACGACCCAAAAATCCCACCTTCGGGCCATGACTGCGTCTAACGTTGAACCCGCTAGACAATCCAACGTTTGAACTAAATAAAACTTATTAACAACAAATACGAACAAGATAACCAAGGCTTTGATGGCCCACCATATAAAATTTAACAAAATAACCCAAAATATAACATAGCACTTTCCGAAATAAAACCCATAAACAAATCCCAGAACTGGTGTCACATACTCACGGACTATCTAAGAGATTACTACAAACAAAAGGTCTGAAATGAATATATAAGACTGTCTTTGAAATACAAGGTAAGACAAAGCTGAAAGTGGGAAGTAGAAGGTGACGTCAAGGCCCACGAACTTCTGCGGTTCTACCTCGAGTCTCCTGTGTGACTGAATGAGATGCTCCGATCGTCAGTGATCTCCGGGTCTGGCTGCGTAGTCTGCATAACATAAAGAAGTGCAGGTGTAGCATCAGTACAACCGACCCCATGTACTGAGTAAGTGTCGACCCTTGCCTCATCGAAGTAGTGACGAGGCTACGACCAACACAACATATGTACCTGTGCAGTTTTATATAATACCAGGAAAAATGGCAACAACAATAATCAAGTAAGACAGATACGAGGAGAACATGCTGGGGAGATAGGGTAACAGTATGCTAGCACAACAATACAAGGTAATAAATGAAACGTAAAGACAAGGCAGAAATATAGCTTCTCAAACATATAATGAACAGGAAAGGCACGGCATGTCCCCTCGTGCATAACCTCACAGTCACTCGGCACGGAATGTCCCCTCGTGCATATATAATAACACTCGGCACGGAATGTCCCCTCGTGCATAACCTCACAGTCACTCAGCAGGGAATGTCCCCTCGTGCATAATCTCACAATCACTCGGCACAGAATGTCCCCTCGTGCATAATCTCACAATCACTCGGCACAGAATGACCCCTCGTGCATAACCTCACAGTCACTCGGCACGGAATGTCCCCTCGTGCATATATAATAACACTCGGCAACAATAATAAGAAAGTCAACAACACGAAGTCTCAAGTGCATGGAAATATTCAATACAATTCTATTGTTCCGGCAAGGAGAAATCATAATTTACAACATCAACAAACGCCCGACAAGGGTCTCAGCTATAACTAACCTCGCATAAGTAATACAATTTCAAGAGTGTAAGTCTCAACTGGAACAAATAACTCAATAACTCTCCACGTCATGAAACAACATCAAGTATCACTTTCAATTCATAATTTACTCATAGTGCGGGGATTATTAAGAACATAGGAAATATCATCACAATTGACTTCACGGGCATACTTGACCGCAACGTATAGGCACTCGTCACCACGCCTATACGTTGGATATGAGTTGCACATAGCAAATAAGACTCTATATCTAATCCCTCAAGCTGAGGTTAAGCCAAACACTTACCTCGGCTCCAAAAATTGCAAGTAACGCCTCGATCATAGACTTTCTTTTAGAATCTGACTCCGGAACGGTATTATCTAGACATAAACAACCCAAGTATATCAATAATGTCTCAATAAATCAAATCTATAGCCTAATTATTTATTTTAAAGCATTCTTCCTAAGATTCCGAAATTTGACCCCGGGCCCGCTTGGTCCAAACACGAGGCTCGAACCAAAACCCGATCACCCATAACCCCACGAGTTAGAATATATGATTTGTGTTAAGATTCGACCCCAAATTGAGGTTGAATTACTCAAAATTCTAGAAATCCAACTCTACCTAAAAATCCTTAATTCCCCCTTTAATTTCCATGTTTTTAGGCCTAGAGTTTAGTGATTAATTGAATAAATTAAGAGGAAACGAGGTCAAGAGCACTTACCTATGGAGTTATGGCAGTTGGGGAGCTTAGTTTTCGCCTATGGGTGGGTTTGAGGAAGAAGGGGGGAGTGAAAGATGGAAGTGATCCGTAATGGGTCTGTTTTTGGGGTTATTAAAATCACTGGGCGTATTTACCCTTCGTGTTCGCGAGCCACTGGCCGCGCTCGCGAAGGCTTGGCAGCTGGGACCTATGTGTTCGCGTAACCAGGGCCGCGTTCATGTAGGTCTGACCCCCTAACCCTCCGCGTTCGCGTGCCACTACCCGCGTTCGCGAAGAACAACCTACCTGACCCCCAGACCCCACCTCATAACAGTACGCATTCGTGAGAGGGGCGTCGCGTTCGCGTAGAGCAGTCCCCCACAACTCCGTGTTCGCGCCCATACCCCTGCGTTCGTGTAGAACAAAACCCAAGCCACACTATTTACCCTTCGCGTTTGCGTGCCCTTGGCAGCGTCCGCGAAGGGTATCACACCAGACATCAGAAACCTGCAACACCACACCAGATTTTCATGTTTTTCACACCCCGTTAGCTACCCGAAACTCACCCGAGCCCTCGGGGCTCAAAACCAAAAACACACACGACTCCCAAACCATCCTACAGACTTGTTCAAGCTTTTAAATCATCAAAATATCATCAATAACCATGAATCAAACCCCAAAACCAAATTAATCAAACTTAAGAACTTTAAGATTCTAGAATTCACTTCAACGCGCCGAACCGGCCTAAACCATTCGAAATGACTTCAAACTTTGCAGATAAGTTATAAATGACACAACAGAACTATTCCCGGTCTCGGAATTTCATTCGGACATCGGGAACACAAAATAACCTCTCAAGCCAAATTTCAAATTCTTTAGAAACCCCACAAGTTCATTAACTCCATTTTTCCTCATTTGGATCCGAAACCAACCAGATCAAGCCCGTTTTGCACCAAATTCCACAGATTGGACAAATAAGATATAAAAAACCTGTTCCGGGCTCCGAAACCGCAATACGGGCCCGGTAACACGGGTTTCACATAATTATTCATTTTCAAAAGCCTTTATTATTTTCAGAAAACAATTTTCTTTAAAAATTTATTTCTCGGGCTTGGGACCTCAGAATTTGATTCCGGGCATATGCCCTAGTCCCATATTTTTGTACGGACCCTCCGGGACTGTCACATCACGGGTCCGGATCCGTTTACCAAAAATGTTGACCAAAGTCAACTTTATTCAATTATTCAAGTCAAAAATCCCATTTTTATCAAATTTTCACATGGAAGTTTCCCGGCTACCTGCCCGGGCTGCACACACATATCGAGGTNGCAGAAGGATAACTCTTCGACCTCAACTGGCGAACATGCCTACCTAATATGGTTACTGGCTCCTCCTCATAAGTCAGATCCTTGTCCAATTGGACACCGCTGAAATCATGACATGCGATGGATCTGCAATATACTTTCGGAGCATGGATACATGAAACACGGGATGCACTGCGGATAAATGCGGTGGCAAGGCAAGTCTTTAGGCCACCTCTCCTACCTTATCTATAATCTCAAATGAACCAATGTACCTAGGGCTCAACTTGCCCCTCTTTCCGAATCTCATCACGCCCTTCATAGGCGACACTCGAAGGAATACCTGGTCTCCTACCATAAAAGCCAAATCTCGAACCCTACGATCTGCATAGCTCTTTTTCCTGGACTGAGCTGTACGAAGCCTATCCTGAATAATCTTCACCTTATCCAAGGCATCCTGGACTAACTCAGAACCCAGTAATCTAGCCTCTCCGGGCTCAAACCACCCGACTGGAGACCGACATCACCTACCATACAACGCCTCATACGGAGCTATCTGAATGCTCGAGACTAGGTGTCGTCACGAGATCGTTCGGAGGGTAAATTTGGGTCATGACAAGTTGGTATCAGAACGTCTAGGTTCATAGGAGTCACAAGTCACAAGCCGGTTTATTAGAGTCTCGTGGATCAGTGTGGAGACGTCCGTATCTATCTTCGAGAGGCTATGTAACTGTTAAGAACAATCATATTCTTTGGAATTCTTTATTGTGCTAGTTACTGTCATCAAAATTCTTAAACTCTATTTTGTTTTTGCTTACAGATGGTTCGTACTCGTACCGGACGTAATGATGACTAGGCACCCGAGCCCCCAGCCAGAGCTGTCAGAGGAACGGGCCGGGCAGAGGACGAGCACGCAGTGCAACCCGAGCACCGGCGAGAGAAGAGGCAGAGGATCCCCCAACAACCACAGTTGGAGGGGCATAGGAGGGCCCTACTATTACTCCAGCCCTCCAGGAGACATTGAATTAGTTTTTGAGTGCCTTCAGTACTCTGTCTCAGGAGGAACTACTTCCGATAACCCAAGCTACATCCCAGGCCGGGGGAGGGACACAGACTCCCGTAGCCCGTATTCCTGAGCAGAGGGTTCATATTGGGCAGGTTCCAGGGTATATTCCTATACCCCCAGCAGCTCCAGTTCAACATGAGACTAGGGTAGCTATTCCTGAGGCAGAGCAGCTCCGACTCGAGAGGTACAAGAAGTACCACCCACCTGAGTTCAACGGACTAGCTTCGGATGATGCCCTGGGTTTTCTTGAGGGGTGTCGTCGCATTCTCCGCACTATGGTTATTATGGAGATGAGTGGGGTTTCTTTCACTGCCTTCCAGCTGAGGGGAGAATCCTATCAGTGGTGGCGTGCTTTTGAGCTGAGTAGTCCGGACGAGGCAACTTCACTTACTTGGGCTCAATTCTCAGAGACGTTCCTACTTGAGTTTGTCTCTCAGAGCCTCAAGGATGCCTGGCGTGCAGAGTTTGAGCAGCTACGCCAGGGTACTATGACTGTGTCGGAGTATGCAGTACGTTATAACGATTTGGCTCATCATGCACCAACTTTGGTTGCCACTGTCAGAGAGAGGGTTCAGCGCTTTATCGAGGGACTCCACCCCAGTATTCGGACCAGCATGGCCAGAGATCTGGAGACAGATATTACTTACCAGTAGGCCGTGAGTATTGCCCGAAGGATTGAGACTATATTAGCCCGGGACAGGGAGGAGAGAGAGGCAAAGAGGTCTCGAGAGACTGGTCATTTTTCAGGAGCCCGTGCACCAGCAACACGCTATGGTAGGGGTTTTGTGAGTCACCCCATTCATTCAGCTCTTCTAGCAGCCAGTGGTATTCCAGCTTCTTCTAGACCTCATGAGCCTTATTATGCACCACTAGTATCTCATGTGCCTCCTGCTCGAGGTGCTATCACCGGCCAGTCCAGCAGGCCAGTTCAAGGTCAGCATCAGCCGCCACGTCCTCTGAGGGGTTGTTTTGAGTGTGGTGACCCTTGTCATGTGATCAGAGATTGCCGCAGAGCTAGGAGGGGTGCACCACCTCAGACTTATCAGGTTTCACGCCTTCCACCAGGTCCTCCCGCTATTCTTCCAGCCCCAGCTGCTATCCCACCATCTCAAGCAGCTCGAGGTGGAGGTCAAAGAGGTCGAGGTCGCCCTAGAAGGGGAGGCCAGGCCAGATATTATGCTCTTCCAGCCCGTTCAGAGGCCGTTGCTTCAGACTCAGTCATTACAGGTATCGTCCCCATTTGTCATAGGGATGCATCAGTATTATTTGACCCAGACTCTACATATTCATATGTGTCTTCTTACTTTGCTTCAAATTTGGGGATATCTCGGGATTCTTTGAGTACCCCCGTCTATGTTTCTACTCCTGTGGGAGATTCTCTTATTGTGGACCGCATATATCGGTCGTGTTTGATTGTTATCAGTATTTTTGAGACCGAGGCTAATTTATTATTACTCAATATGGTAGATTTTGATGTTATATTGGGTATGGACTGGTTGTCTCCCTTTTATGCTATTCTTGATTGTCACTCCAAGACCGTGACGTTGGCTATTCCAGGAATACCGAGGTTAGAGTGGAGAGGTACCTTAGAGTATACTCCCCGTCGAGTCATTTCTTTTCTTAAGGCTCATCGGATAGTTGAAAAGGGGTGTGATGCGTATTTGGCTTATGTGAGAGATGTTAGTGCTCAGACCCCTACAGTTGAGTCAGTTCCAGTTGTCAGGGACTATCCTGATGTATTTCCAGCTGATCTTCTGGTTATGCCGCCCGATAGAGACATTGATTTTGGCATTGACTTGTTGCCGAGCACTCAGCCCATTTCCATTCCTCCCTATCACATGGCTCCTCCTGAGTTAAAGGATTTGATGGAGCAGTTGTAGGAGTTGCTTGACAAAGGGTTCATCAGGCCCAGTGTATCAACTTGGGGTGCTCCAGTGTTATTTGTGAAGAAAAATGATGGTATGATGCGTATGTGTATTGACTACCGGCAGCTGAATAAGGTGACAGTGAAGAACATGTACCTATTGCCCCGTATTGATGACTTATTTGACCAGTTACAAGGTGCTAGGGTGTTCTCCAAGATTGATCTTCGTTCGAGCTATCATCAGTTGAAGATTCGGGAGCCGGATATCTCGAAGACTTCCTTCAGGACCAGATATGGCCACTATGAGTTCCTAGTTATGTCATTTGGGCTGACCAATGCCCCAACAACCTTCATGCACTTGATGCACGAATTTCGGCCTTATCTCGACACTTTTGTCATCGTGTTCATTGATGACATTCTGGTATATTCTCGGTCCCAGGAGGATTATGAGAAGCATTTGAGGATCGTACTTCAGACATTGAGAGAGAAGAAGTTGTATGCCAAATTTTCTAAGTGTGAATTTTGGCTTGATTCTGTGGCATTCTTAGGCCATGTGGTATCTTCGGATGAGATCAAGGTAGACCCGAAGAAGGTGGAGGCGGTGCAGAGTTGTCCTAGACCATCTTCAGCTACTAAGATCTGCAGTTTCCTCGGTTTGGCTGGGTATTATCGCCGCTTTGTGGAGGGATTTTCATCCATTTCAGCGCCCATGATCAAATTGACCCAGAAGGGTGCACCTTTTATATGGACTGAGGTGTGATGACCCAGAAGGTCATCCTAAGTAATTCCAGCTAATTCTGTGTTCCGAGGCCCCGAAAGCCTCTGTTAATCTCACCTCGATATGCGTGTGCAGCCCGGGCAGGTAGCCGGGAAGCTTCCATGTGAAAACTTTGATAAAAATGGGATTTTTGAATTGAATAATTGAATAAAGTTGACTTTGGTCAACATTTTTAGTAAACGGACCCGAACCCGAACCCGGACCCATGATGTGACGGTCCCGGAGGGTCCGTAGGAAAATATGGGACTTGGGCGTATGCCCGGAATCGAATTCCGAGGTCCCAAGCCCGAGAAATGAATTTTTAAAGAAAATTGTTTTCTGAAAATAATAAAGGATTTTGAAAATGAATAATTATGTGAAAACCGTGTTACCGGGTCCGTATTACGTTTCGAAGCCCGGAACAGGTTTATTATATGTTATTTTTCCTATCTGTGAAATTTGGTGTGAAACGGACTTGATTTGATTGGTTTCAGATCAAAATGAGGAAAACTGGAGTTAATGAGGTTTTGAGTTTTTTGAAGAATTTGAAATTTGGCTTGAAAGGTGATTTTATGTTCCCGAGGTCCGATTGAAACTCCGAGATCGGGAATAGTTCCGTTGTGTCATTTATAACTTGTCTGCAAAATTTGAAGTCGTTCCGAGTTGTGTGGGTCGGTCCGGCGCATCGTTATAGAATCTTAGAATTTCAAGTTCTTAAGTGTTGAATTTAGGGGTTTTAGAGGGTGATTCTGAGTTTTAGCTTGGTGTTGAGTGTTCCGTGAGCTAGAGTAAGTCCGTTTAATGATTTGGAACTTGTTGGTATTTTTGGACGGGGGCTCGGGTGGGCCCAGGTGCCTCTCAGACCCCGCGCGAGGCCAAAAACCAGCGAAAACCACTGCTGGTGTGACCGCAAGTGCGGTTGCCCAACCGCAGGTGTGGGACCGCCCCTGCGGTCCCAGCCTTGCAGGTGCGATCCCCAGCCCCCTTGCCCAAAGTTCGCAGGTGCGAGACCCAGGCCGCTGGCACGTGACCGCAGGTGCGGTCCAGCCTTCGCTGGTGCGACTTCCATCACAGGCGCGACCCTCCCTCCGCAGGAGCGGGACCGCTGGTGCGACTCCCAACTCCGTAGGTGCGAGCCCAGGGTCCCAGGCCCTTCTTCCGCAGGGGCGATCACTTCCCTCGCAGGTGCGAGACCGCACCTGCGGTTCTAAGGTCGCAGGTACGGAAACCCCTGTTGGCAGCCCCTCTTAAATGCCCAAAATTTTGGGTTTTTCTTATTTCATCCATCTTCAACCTCCATTAAAGAGCCTCCAAGCTTGGGAAACACCTTCCACGACCACCCACTGTAAGAGGTAAGTTAAAACCCCATAAACTTCTAATTTTAACACTAATTCCTAGTTAAAATCACTACTAAATCATCTAAAAATCATAGAGTTGGGTAGTAATTTTAGGGCTTTTGAGGATTTTGGGATTTTCCATGTTAGGCCATGAATCCTTGTATAAATTACATAACTTCTATCCTTAGACTCCGGGTAGTTGTTTCCTTCGTGAATTTTCGAAAATCTGAACGTGTGGGCCAGGAGTCGAATTTTAGTATTCTCGGAGAAATAGTAGGAAATGTATAATTTGGCTTGGGAATTGGTTTATTGAGTACTTATTGATGTTAATGAATCCATTATGTCTAGATATTCCCGATTCGAAGTTGGATTCGAGAGGAATGGCTGTGATTGAGGCTTGACTTGCATTTTCTTTGGAGCCGAGGTAAGTGTTTGGCTTAACCTCAGCTTGAGGGATTAGGTATAGAGTCTTATTTGCTGTGTGTAAATCATGTCCAACGTATAGGCGTGGTGACGAGTGCCTATGCGTTGCGGTCAAGCATGCCCGTGAGTCAATTGTGATGAAACTTATTGTGTTCTTATTATTCTCCGCATTATGAGTAATTGGTGAATTAAAAGTGATACCTTGATGTTGTTTTCCTGACGTGGAGATTTATTGAGTTATTTGTTTCAGTTGAGGCTTACATTGTTAAAATTGTATTTCTGATGCGAGGTTGGCTATAGCTGAGACCCTTGTCGGGCATTTATTGATGTTGTAATTGATGATTTCTCCTTGCCGGGATAATAGAAATTTCATTGAGTATTTCCATGCACTTGAGACTTCTTAGTGTTGACTTTCACATTATATTGTTGCTTTGTTTTGATATATATATATATATATATATATGCACGAGGGGACATCCCGTGCTGAGTGTTATTATATATGCACGAGGGGACATTTCGTGCCGAGTGATTATGAGGTTATGTACGAGGGGACATTCCGTGCTGAGTGTTATTATATATGCACGAGGGGACATTCCGTGCCGAGTGATTGTGAGGTTATGCACGAGGGGACATGCCGTGCCTTTTTCTATTCATTATCGGTTGAGAAGTTAAATTCCTGCCTTTACTTTTACATCTCAGTTATTACCCTGTTCTACCGTGCTAGCAATTGTTGTCCCTTTTACCCCAGCATGTCCTCCCCGTATCTGTCTTACTTGCTTATTTCTGTTGCCATTTTTTTTCCTGTTATTATATAGAACTGTACAAGTACATATGTTGTTGTTGGTCCTAGCCTCGTCACTACTTCGCCGAGGTTAGGCTCGACACTTACTCAGCACATGGGGTCGGTTGTACTGATGCTACACCTGCACTTCTTTATGTTGTGCAGACTTCGCAGCCGGACCCAGTGATCATTAACAGTCGGAGCTCCACTCAGCGCATTCAGGGACATCAAGGTAGACCCGCAGACATTCATGGGCCTTGACGTCACCTTCTACTATTCACTTTCAGCTCTGTCTTACTTTGTATTTCAAAGACATTCCTATGCACTTATTTTCAGACCTTTTGTTTGTAGTAATCCCTTAGACAGTTCGTGAGTATGTGACACCAGTTCTGGGATTTTGGTATATGGGTTTTATTTCGAAATTGCTATGTTGTATTTTGGTTATTTTGTTAAATTTCATTGTGGTCCATCGATGCGTTAGTTATCTTGTTCGTTTTAGTTGTTAATGAGATGTATTTAGTTCAAACGTTGGCTTGTCTAGCGGGTTCAACGTTAGACGCAGTCATGGCCCGAAGGTGGGATTTCGGGTCGTGACATGGGGAGTGCGAGGAGAGCTTTCAGAAGCTCAAGACAGCCCTGACTACAGCTCCAGTGTTAGTATTACCCACAAGTTTAGGGTCCTATACAGTCTATTGTGATGCTTCGAGGATTGGCCTAGGAGCAGTGTTGATGCAGGACGGTAGGGTGATTGCCTACACATCCAGACAGTTGAAGGTGCACCAGAAGAACTACCCTGTGCATGATCTCGAGTTGGCACCAATTGTTCACGCCCTGAAGATATGGCGTCATTATTTATATGGTGTTCCTTGTGAGATATTCACGGATCACCGGAGTTTGCAGCACATATTCAGGCAGAAGGATCTTAATTAGCGCCAGCGTAGGTGGTTGGATTTACTCAAGGATTATTACATCACTATATTATACCACCCAGGGAAGGCCAATGTGGTGGCCAACGCGTTGAGTCGCCGGGCAGAGAGTTTGGGTAGTTTGGCATATCTTCGTGCAGCTGAGAGGCCCTTAGCCTTGGATGTTCAGTCCTTAGCCAGTCAGTTCGTGAGACTGGACCTTTCTGAGCCTCGCCGGGTATTTGCTTATGTTGTTGCTCGATCTTCTCTTTATGACCACATTCGGGAGCGCCAGTATAATGATCCCAACCTTCGGGCTCTTCAGGATAGAGTTTGGCAGGGTGATGCCAGGGATGTGACCATAGGTGATGATGGTGTGATGAGGATGCAGGGCCGTATTTGTGTGCCCAACGTAGATGGATTTCGGGAGTTGATTCTTGAGGAGGCCCATAGCTCACGGTATTCCATCCATCCGGGTACCGCGAAGATGTGCCAGGATCTGAGACATCACTATTGGTGGCGAAGGATGAAGAAGGATATAGCGGAGTTTATAGCCAAGTGTCTCAATTCTCAGCAAGTCAAATGTGAGCATCAGAGACCGGGAGGATTACTTCAGCAGATTAAGCTTCCAGAGTGGAAGTGGGAGCAGATCACCATGGATTTTGTGGTTGGAATTCCTCGTACCTTGGGGAAGCATGATGCTATTTGGGTGATTGTGGACCGGCTGACCAAATCAACCCATTTCATTCTAGTGTTGACTACATATTCTTCTGAGAGATTGGCCCAGATCTACATTCGGGAGATAGTCCGGTTGCATGGTGTGCCGGTGTCCATTATATCAGATCGAGGTCCTAAGTTCACCTCGCTCTTTCCTTTGACCTCCCTATTGTGAGAATTGCTCAGGGTTCATATGAGACCCTTGTGAACTCTAACACACTAGGATTTGGTCCCTAATCTTCCTTGAACTTTTTCTGATCATTCTTCTCTAGTGTGAGCACTGCCATGGGTTCTTGAAGCCCTTGGGAACTCTGACACACTAGAGATTCGGGTTTTGTATGCTTACCCTTGAGATATGAGTGAATCATTCACTGCTGGTTACTGTATCTAAGAACATGGGCTTTTGGAGCTACTATGAGTTGAATACCTGGCTTGTCCAGATGCATTTGGGCCTACTGCAGGCTTCCTATAGTTTTACTTACTTTGTAATTCATTCATTAAATTCTCGTTTGTAATAAAAATTGGGGTGTTAGTAAAAATTGGGAAATAGGCTTATTTCGACATTTGTATGAAATGGGTAGAAATCCTGCCTATAGGTGTTTACTTTGATCAAGTACGTTTTACTATTGTGTGTTAGACATCCTGCCTATAGGTGTTTACTTTGCTCAAGTACGTTCTGCTATTGTGTGTTAGACAACCTGCCTATAGGTATTTACTTTGCTCAAATACGTTCTGGTATTGTGTGTTAGATAACCTGCCTATAGGTGTTTACTTTTCTCGAATATGCTCTGTAGATAACCTGCCTATAGGTTCTACTTCTGCGTGTTAGATACCATGCCTATAGGAAATAAAGTAACCAAAGTTCAATTTGCATTGCAGCGTATTCATTAGGCATCATGATCATAGGGTCATTTATGTTCTACAAATCTGCATTTTTAGAAACCATGCTTATAGGGTTAATTGGTTAATATGTTGTTGTTATAATTTCTCATTTAGGAAATATGCCTATAGAAGCTAAAACTAGTTTCAATCGCTAATCGTAGAAATCTTGCTTTAAGTTCTAAAATTGAACTTTTCAACATTGTTTCGTTGCTACTGTTAGAAACCATGCATATAGTATCAAATTGAGTAATTATTAATATCTCTTTATCACTGCCAAACACTGCGTAAATCACCCAGATAGAATGTTATAGGTTTTAACCGCTTATACTTATAATCAGTAGGCAACTGTGCAGTCACTTAGAAATTATACTTTGTATAACTGCCCGCATGATCAAAATCCAGAATCACATAGAAATCATGTCTATAGGGCCTAACGACTTTAATTGTTGAAACTGTCAACGCCTAATTTGTTTGCGTGCGTTTGCTGCCTAAGTGTGGAGACTAACTTGAGCCGTTATATGCTTTTTCATGAAGGTCCAACTTTGTCACGACCCGAATTTACCCTCTGAACGGTCTTGTGACGGCCCCTAGTCTCTACGACTATTGATTTGTCTTTCAGCCAGTATAGAGTGAGGATTCAGGAGAGTAGGATGGGATTAGGGGCATATTTTAGGGACAAAATCACACATAGAACACAAACAAATAGCAACACATTTGAACCTAAGCAGACTTAATCAATTTTTTAGGAACTAACAAAGTTACATGCTAATAAGGTCAGTCCATAAACATGTTCACAATGATAACAAAGATTTTAGATTAGACTAAGTCATGGAAAGGAACTCACTAATTAGCAGCAAGAACTGATTAAGACAATTTAATAGAGGTATCATAACATAATGAGAACAAAACTAAACAGGCCATAACAGGTTCAACAAAAAAATATTGCAAATCTGTTAAGGCACACATCTATACGTGGCTAAAAGGTATGAAAACATGTTTAACTCTGAAAGATAGTCCTAAAGAACACAGAGTTAGGCAAATTTTATTAATCCGTTCAAACTAAGTTCAACATGTCTTAAAGACAGGTAATATCATTCAAGGTAACTAGTCTAATAGCAGTAACACATTAAGAAAGTAACGAAATGACAAAGGATTCAATAACTCACTAGTTGAGATGAAACAGGAAAAAGGAATCCAACAGTGTAGCAATTATCACCAAATAGAGATAAAACACTTGAAGATTTCTGGCATTGTCTTCCAACCAGTCAGGAATAAAAAAAACAGAATAATATTGCTAGAGAGTAGGAGTGTACATTTTTTTCTCTTTTAGTTTATAGTAGTGAAAAGTTTGAACTTTGAATATCTAAAGGGGAGTGGGGAGGGGTTTAAATAGTACTGAGATTGAACACACAAACATGGAAATAAATTAGTCAAACACTAGAAAGGAAAGAACTTAAAAATTAGTAAGGAAGGAGAAATTTAAAACCCTAAAAATATACAAATCGACAGAAATTAAAAGGCAAAGAGTCACAATAAGATGAATATAGACATATAGACAGAAACTTTATTCAGAAAATCAAAGAATCGAACCAGATTTGGTTTGATTTAAAAGAATCAAAACCCCCAAATTTAGGGCAAGTAAAACCGGCAAAAATAACAAGCAAAGAGTCACAATAAGATGAATATATATATATATAGACAGAAACTTTATTCAAAAAATCAAAGAATCGAACCAGATTTGGTTAGATCTAGAAGAGATATGAAACCCTAGTTTTAGGGTAAGTAGAAAAATCACAAAGGTACGCAGAGATTCATAGAGATCAATACCATAAACGAGCAAAGAAGAACAAAGATGGGAAACGGTCAAGGAACTGAACCATTTGGTTCGAAGTTGAAGATATCCTCTTGCCATGTTTAGACAAGCGGTGTATAGAAGGTTCTAGTACCAAAGGGAGGTGAAATATGGCAAGTAATATCTAAGGAATCCCATGTCCGGTGGGATTAGGAGAGAAGATTAGGGGTAAGACAGGAAGGGTTTAGGTCAATGAGGTGAGATATTTTGAAGGCGGCGGCCGGTGAGAATGATTAGGGTTTGGGGGGGGGGGGGGGGATTTATTAAAAAGGGGGAGGGGGTGGGGGCGGTTGCTTTTGAAAAAC
>ML262889.1:0-40237 GCA_005239495.1 Nicotiana undulata
TTCCTCTTTCACCATTACCGACATTAGATCTTTCAAAACATACATACTAATTACAATATTCGCAATACGGAATCACGGTTACGAGTAAATCTAGCAACTACCCGAAATATATTCACAACCCACATAAGTGTTTACGGAGCCTCTAAGGGTACGGAGAAATGAACATAGACCTGTCGGTGACAAGGCCCAGGTTATACCTCAAAAAGGGACAAGATGTACAAAGGAGGTCAACATGTAACTACACACGGCCCCGGGAGGAAATGGGACTCACCAGAACTGCTGAAGGGAGGAGGAGAAAGCACAACTATCGTCGATCGGCGCTACCTGCTACAGAACCACCTATATCCATTTAAAACGATGTAGCGCCCCCGGCAAAAGGGACGTTAGTACCATTCAATAGTACTAGTATGTATCAACAAACTTCACTCTAAGTAGATGTAAACAGTACACAAGTAGAAGACAGTCATGGAAATCAAACAATGTTGCACAGAAATACAGAGAACACAAATGAGAGTCTCACAGTTTCTTATTCCGATTTCCTCCTGGTGCGGCGCGCAACCCGATTCTACCGGAGATAGTTTAAATAAGCAACAACAAGCAACAACTCAATCACAAGAATTTCTACCACCAAGAGTATAAGTTCATAGCAACCGGAGAACCATGTGAAATCAATGGGCATAATAACTTTTACAAAAACGGTGAGACATGTAAGGTATGTCATAACCATTTAACTTAATTAAATCAATTCACTTTTCTTTCCCATCATTTACTACATAGCCTTTTGCACTTGGATACATTTAACAATTGAGTTCGTTATCATTTTCATTCATTTAGTAGCATTATCCTTCATATCGATAAGTTCCAACATATGATGAATTTTGCACATGATAGGATAAGCATAAAGAATCATTTCACAATTTCGAGTAACATGCTGACATGGTAAACAACTAAGACAATCAGAGAACAGAATCTTACGCCTCAACATATTAGAACAATCAATTCAAATATTATCAAGCAAGAAAACTCATACCAAATGCTCGGACACTAGCGTGACGATCCTACAAAGATTAAAGTTATCCATACATACCTCGATTTGATATTTTTCCTTAATTTCTACCACAATCACCGGACCTTCTAGCACCTTTAATATAGTTCACAATGTGGCACAATTGAACTTAAAATTAGGAATAATGATCATGTCTTGAACTCACTTGAGCATTCTATCAAACACTAGGTGTTCCTCTAGATTAAATGGCCTCTTTTTAGAGAAAGATTACTCTAACCCATTTCCCTTCACTAGATTATGACTAGTTGGTTACATGCATGCAAGATTCCTACCCCTATATTCAGGAACTCACCTAACCATGTTTTATATTAACAAAAATCTAGAAATTAAGGTTGATGGGGTAGAAGCTTACCTCTTGTAATGAACAAATGGTGTCCTACTCGATCAATTCAGGCCTGAGCAGTGATGGAGGATCAAATTTGATGAAGTTGGGACTCTCTCTCATTAGAACCCACTCTCTCCTCTCTCTATTTTATCAGAAAATAGTTAAAATTATGAGGGATGGGTGTTATATTAGGCTGGGGGTCGGGTTTTAAAAATTAGAAAATAGGAGCTGCAAACATGCCACATTATTGGCCTTCAGCTGGGCCAAAAAGAAAAGGGAACTGCCCGGGTATGCGGCAACTATGCGGTCCGCATACCTGTTATGCGATCGCATAGTGTGCCGCATGATTCCCTCCGCAAAAACTCAGGTGCAATTACGCGACAACTATGCGGCCCGCATACATGATATGCGATCGCATTTTGGGCCGCATAGTTGTCCACAAAATGGACAGCAATCTGTCCAACTATGCGACCATTATGCGGTCCGCATACTTGATATGCGATCGCATAGTGGACCGCAGATTCGCACAAACTTGAAAAATTCTATCATCTAAGTCCTGGGGTACTTTTCACTCCAAAAAGGTCTGATTTAAGAATTTCTATAGTTATATCAACATGGGAACATGTCCGGGCATCGTTTTTAGTTAAGAATTTTACGGGTCTTTACAGGGGGGATCTCCCGGAATACGTCTGTAGTCCCCAAAAGTAAATATGCAGTGCTGGGGGATATCCTAGAATACGTCTGTAGTCCCCAAAGTAAATATGCAGGTATAGGGGGGATCACCCGGAATACGTCTGTAGTCCCCAATTTAAATATGCAACGCAATCAACAGAGATAACAACCATAACACGACAGAAACATCGTACATTACCACAACAATCACAAAGCAACAAAAGATAGAAATGCAATGTACAACGAGCAAATCAATACAAGGACTTAAATCACAAGGACGGAAGAACTCATTCACAAGGAATAACTACTGAAAGGCAATAATAAGCGTAAAGAAACAGCTTAACTGGGGAGAAACACGACGTAACAACGAATTCACAATATTCAAGTCCACAATAAGATGTCATCTCAAGTCAAGAGATTCCAAGTACAATCCAGTCGACTAAGGGGAAGGTTATCTCAATTTACTTTTTAAGGTTGAATAGTTACAAGAGATTTTTCCACAATCCAAATAAGGGTAAGTAGCTAAAGACAATCCTAACTCCAATTACCTATCCATTCTGTAAAGTAGTCTGGGGGATGGGGCCCTCCTCACCACTCCCCGTCCCCTTTCTCACGAAAGCAACCAAAATACAGGTTACTCGCTATGAGAAAGGCCTTCCTTTCAGTACGTGAAAGAAGTCCCTCTCTTTCACTATCTTACTTCGGTCCCTCTCTCGTCAAAATCAATAAAGAGGGCATCATCTATTAAAATCCAAAAGTTCTATTTTCTTTTGGGGATCTTTTGTGTTAGTACCCTCTTCTCTTCTCTTCTACCATGAGATTCCCTTGAATCTTCTATGAAGGAAAATAAACTAAGGAAGAAGAGAAGCAAATCAAAGCCTTCTATCCACTTAGATATCCATTTGAGATGAGGGAAATACGGGGCTAAGCAATTATAAGGGGAGACATTACTAATTTTAGTTAAACAGGCCTTTTATGAAGAAAAACATATAGCATGATGATAGGAGAGGTAAATTCCTCAATTAAGTCAATTAAGACCAAATAGACAACAAAGGAAAAATCTAAAAGCTAGTAATTCAAATTTAAGCAGGAAGAGATGAAACTAGCAATCACGAACTAAGTCATAACCATTACAACTTCATACATGGGGAATATAACGACCTAGGAACTCTAAAAGGTCAACTACATACAAATAAGTCCGAGTACGCACTCGTCACCTCGCGTACACGGGCTACAGTCAACATAGAAGACTCAAATCCTAAAGGGTAGTTCCCCCACACAAGGTTAGGCAAGATACTTACCTCGAAGATGACAACCAGGTAATCAAAAGTGGACTTCTCGGGCGAAAAGACTTCCGGACGGCTCAAAATCAACTAGAACAACTTCAAAACATACATAAAACTTACTATTTCGGATAATAACGTTTCGCTCTTTACAAGAATCTAAATATCGACCAAAAAGTCGACCCCCGGGCCCGCACCTCGAAACCTGTTAAATTTTACAAAATTCGAATACCCATTCCGATACGAGTTCAACTATACAAGATTTATCAAATTCCGATACCATTTGGTCCCTCAAATCATGAATTTTCATTTTAGAAATTTTCTTTCAGAACCAACATTTTCCTCAACTCAAAACACAAATTAAATGATAAAAACAAAGACTAATTCATGGAATATATTTAATTCTAGTTGAAGAACACTTACCCAATCGAATTTCGTGAAAAGCCCATCAAAAATCGCCAAGAACCGAGCTCTAGAAGTCAAAATGTGATAAAAATGGTGAAACCCTAGATTTTGGAATATAATCTATCTGCCCAGATTTTTAAGCATCGCGACCGCGAGAGTATAGATGCGATCGCGTAGAGGAAATAGTTACTGGCCAACATGTGCTACGCGATCGCAAAAGGACTTATGCGATCGCGTATAAGGAAAAATAGCCGCTGTCCAAAAATGCACTACGCGATCGCAAGGGCCAATATGCGATCGCAGAAGAGGAAGAGGAAATGCCTACGCTAATGCAGGGAAGAACTGGCGAACGCGAAGAAGGATTAACCTACAGCCCCAGCCCCCAATTCTACTACGCGAACGCGAGAGAGGAGATGTGAACGCGTTGAAGAAGGAATTATATGTTCGCGATCGCGAACCTATCTATGCGAATGCGATGAAGGAAGAACTTGGAGGGTCAAAGAAACACTATGCTATCGCGTCTATGCCTATGTCATAGCATAGAATAAAAACCAGAAGACAGAATCATTAGTGAAAAATAGAAGGAAATTGACCCGAAACACACCCGAGGCCACCGGGACCCCGTCTAAACACACAAACAAGTCATATAACCTAACACGGACTCGCTCGAGGTCTCACATCACATAAAACAACACCGAAACGACGAATCAAACCATAATTCCAACTTACGAACTTTCAAGTCTTCAAATATCTAAACTCGTGCCGAAACCTATCAATTCAACCCGGAATGACGTGATATTTTGCAGACAAGTCCCAATTAACATCCCGGAGCTGCTCCAACTCTAGGAATCTCATTTCGACCCAGATATCCCAAAAAGTCAATTGTGTTCAAACTTTTTCCATTTTCCAAACTTCAAATTTTTCCAACTTTCGCCGAATTACCTCAAATTACACTACGGACCTCCAAAACCAATTCCAGACGCGCGCCTAAGTATAAAATCACCATACGAAGTTGTTGACATTACCCAAAACTCATTTCGATGCCGTTTACACAAAAGTCAACCTTCAGGTCAAATCTCATCGCTTAAGCTTCCAAAATTAAAATCCCTCTCCCATTTCGACTTCGGATCATCCGGTAATTGAATCTAACCATGCACGCAGGTCGATATGCATAATGTGAAGCTTTTCATGACCTTACGCCACCGAACGGAGCTTAAATTCTCAAAACGACCGGTCAAGTCTTTATATTGACAAGCACAAGTGAAAATTGCGAATGAAGTGTAAGAGCGACTGATCTAGTACAAGTGGGAGATTGTTAGAGATATAGTAGATATGTCTTATCTAATCTTATGTTTGATGATTTTAACATATTTTTGTGAACGTTATTTGATATAAAAATATATATGGCATCTGCTATTATTTTATCATATTTATAATTAATTATTTTGATAAGGTCCTTGATTAAATTTGAAACTTGTCATCGGGATAGAGATCATGATAATGAAAGTAAAGCCTTTTACAATTTAATCTGAACTTGTTCTTGAACGTAGGATTATTAACTTGGACAATAGTCATCTGGTTAGATCAATATTTGTGTGATCGTCTTTATAAGACAAAGATTAGTTGCTCTTATTAACTAAATCACATATATAGATGGTGCATATAGAGATATGATCATTGAACTGACTCATTGGATAATTCCTAATAGTAGAATTAACATAAACAATCAATAGGATATTCTCTTGAAAAATGTGATGTAAGAGTTTTCTTTGACCTGAGATCATCATAGTAATTGACAAGTTATTTATTGTACTTTGATACTAGACACATATGGCCTTAGGGCGATAGTTGAAAGGATATTGAGTACAATTACATACTTGTAGAATTAGTGATTGATCAAGATAGAATCTGTCAACTCTTGGTAATGAGTTTAAGCTCCATATTTTCAAGAATTATTAATGACCAAACTAAGACCTTGGACAGGGCAATTAAATGAAAGAAGAAAAGATTTTTTAGGTCATTCAATGATCGATTATATTTGGCATGAGCACATAGTTGACCTAGGATTTGACAGTTGAACCACATCCTAGGGTGGTTCAGAGCTATAAGAACATGAGAAAATATTACTTTATTCTTCTACTGGTTCTTGAGAGTAAATTGTATACTTCATTTCTATATAATCGTTAAGGAGTGTTGCTAGACGTCACCCTTAATTAGTATATTGATGTGTTCAATTTACTACCGGCGTAGTATTGAACCTATGGGGTCGTACACTAACAAGTGTTATGATCTTAGATAAAGGATTAATTACATTATTATTTGATAATTAATTAAAGAATTTAATTAGTCAAATAAATTTATAAATAGCAGTCGAAATGAAATATTATTACATTCTTTGCTAGCACAGAGAATATAATTAATATTGTGAACAAATTGAAGTTTTCTATTTGATTTATATATATATATATATATATATATATATATATATATATATATATATATTTACAAAGAATATAATTAATATTTGTTTATATAAGGTATTTATATAAATATTAATGATGACTACTTTGTTGTATCCAATGTAGAATTGGATTAACGTTGGTCCAGGACGTGTCGGCAATTCTCTTTTGGAATGGAATTCGACTTTCAAGAAGGAAAATTGTATAAAGTTTAGTTTTAGAAATTAAACTTGTGCCCCAAAAGAAAATCAACACCTTAACCACTACTCAACCAAATAGGAAAAACATTCCTATTTGATGATATAAAAAGGGTGTTAGGCTGTCGCAGAAGTAAGAGAAAAAAATTATTCTTGACAAAGAAAAACTTTTCCTTGTCACATTAATTGCATTGTGAGAAAATTTCAGCACACGTTTTTTATTTATTTGTTTACTGGTTTTATTGATGAAAGAGTTGATAGAAAAAATCTATTTCGGTATGGATACATATAGAGTCTTCGCACTATAGAATAATTTTTGAATGACTCTCTTACCAGGTATGTCTTAGATCCGATCTTTGGCATCTAACTAAATTTTAAACACGAAAAAATCTGTTTAGAATTGTTATCGTCTTCCACTGCGTATTACGGACACCTATATTAAATCCTTCGTAAGGAGCACCAGTGATTTCCAGGCAATTTCGGCAATTGCGATATAGAGAAGTAGGCCCTTCTTGATGCTGTATTTACCACCTGTAATATGGGCATTTAGAGCAGCTAAATTTGGCATCATTTTGCCTCTTGTATCAAGTGTCTTCTTCACCAACCAGCTGATTTGCTTAGTGAAGGCATAGTGTTGAAAGTGTTGGGTCCCTTATTTGAAAGTGTTGTTTTTACTCGCGTTGTTGATAGCGGAGTGTGATTTCCTTTTGAATTATTTTTTATTTTTGTCGGTTAAAAACTTATATATATATATATATATATATATATACAGGTGGTAAATACACTATATACACTAGATGGACTGGCCAAAGGAGTTGCTTTGCACTTTGAGAGATCTTAAATGGACTAATAATTATAGAGTTGTACTTGTTACATATCCAGCCGATAATTTAGGCTTTAGTCTCGATCCTTATAAATAAAACAATATCTCAACTTAGAGTGCACTCATTGATTCCTATTCCTTGAGTTGGACCATTATGTGATCTATTACTTTCAAATATATTTGAATTACCTTTTCCAATTTATCTGTTAATGAATACACTACATTCAAAGATTGATATAGGTTTTCTGGAATTCTTTTATGATCATGTGCTGAATACGATCAACAGAGTGGTAATTCTTCTTCTTAAGACAAATAATACTTCTTCTAATTTTTTCTTTCGATTTGTTAAGTACCTCTATCATTTCATCTCTTGATTGTTTTAACCATCTAACAATTTGCTAATTTCCAATATAGCCATTTAACAGTAATTGAGGGTGAGTAGATATGAGCTACTGAGAACAAATTGGCATAACTTGTATCATGTGCTCGAATCAAATGGCATGGAAGATGAAATTATACTAAGTTACCTAAAAATGATGTACTCGTATGTGAAGTTAACACATACCAGATCGATGAAACTTTGTCTTGTCCTTAAGGCTTTGAAGAAAAGCTCAAGCAACATGGACAATAACATAAATGAGTTAAGACCTATACCAGACTCGAATCTGCAGCTCACAACAAACTATGACATATATTTCTCGACCACTCCTTAACATCGTAAGTGAAAGAAAATAATTTAGTCATAAAATGTAGCATGAAAGCATATTCCACTCAATCAATTTTAAATTCCACATGAAATTAAGAAATATCGGAGTGTTCCTACATCTAAATCTTGGATAAAAGCAGAAGAACCATCATACAACAACAACAACAACTACCATGTGGGGTCTGGGGAGGGTAATATGTACGCAGACCTTATTCCTACCCCAATAGGGCAGAGAGGCTGTTTCCAATCGACCCTCGGCTCAAAAAAAAAAAAACAAGAACAAGAAATAACAATTTAGTACCTTCAACATAAATCATAAAAATAGTAACCTAAGCATACATCGAGAAAAAATCCGAGCTTTTTTTATTTTACAGATTTATTAAATCAAAAGAAGTTATTCTGAACCATGAAGATGTATTAGTTGGAGAAAAACTTACCCAATTTCTATAGTTTCCCAATGAATAAGAAGCTTCCACACCGAGCCAAAACGAATAGAAGAATTGCCATTGCCACCGACAACTTTCACAAGATTGGATAAACAAATTGAAGTGAGAAAAAGCTATAAAGAAGACAGAACAAATGAAATGGAATTTTTTAAATCTTTTCTTTACCTTATATTGTTGCAGGATCTCCATGAAAAAAAATGTTCAATTTCAGTTACCCACACTACTTCCCCAAAATATATACTCACTTGATTCACCAATATAAATTGCTCCATATTTACCCAAAGAAGATAAAGTAAAAATTAAATAAAAACAAAGACGTATATTATCTGCAGTATTAACTCTAAGATAAGAAAATTACCCTCTTAAGTCAAACTCATGGACTTATACCTCATATCTCCCGGGCATATATCCAGTTTTTCCAAAAAATACTCCAATTTTATCTCATTCATGAAAATAGAACTCCTTAGAGAATATTAAGTGTGACCATAATCAAAAGCATATACATTGCAAGCAAACATTACCTCACCTTGATTGTGATTAGATAATGTCCCAATTTTGCCTATAAATTCCTGCATAAATATAGCGCTGAGAAATATTAGCAACAAATAGTATTTGATACCTTGAATGAATATTATCCGTGATTAAATGCGGTGAGCAATGTATAAAAGAAATTTCATATCAATAATAAGTGCTCCCTGCTAAGAAAATTAGGCAAACTCAACCAGTGAATCAAGTAGCAGATGTTCACACAAAAGACAATATTTTCTAAACCCCAACCTAACTGCAATTCTTTTCTATATATATTTGTAGATATAAAGGCTCTTTATTAGCTACAAAACTACAAATCTTGAATCTTAGCATGAAACCCTGACTTTACACGATGCCTTCCTCACAATTCATCATTATTTAGAAGTCTGATAATTTGGCACTTTCGCAAATTTAATTCTTTTTGGTTTCCTTCAAATTTTATGATAATGATCTTGCTGACTTTGAATTTCTGAATAATGCCAGGTTTTCCTGGCGAAAAGCAACAAACTAAGATCAATAAATTTAACTTATTTAACCCAAAAATAAACTAAACTCTAGAAGCGCAAAGGCCTTAGCAATTACAGCTACATAAAAGGCTAAACACTTCCACTGCTTCTAACATATCATACAAAAAAAAAAAAAAACATGTACACCACAGAGACATGATGCTTGATCCAGAAAAAAAGCCAAAGCTACTGTAATTAACCAATAAGCTACTGAAAAAGTATGTTCAAGCACAACTCAATTATACCTTCAATAATTTTGCCCCTACAAGATGGATTCTAATAACCTCGAAAGCGAGAAAGTGAAATGTGATTTATTTTCATAATTTAGACATGCCTTGTCAGTTATTGACTTGTGAGAATATATAACTATGCATCAACCGCTACTATCCATCATGATAAAGTCTGTATTCTAAATATACAATCAAATATCAAAATATACAACAAATGGTTCCAAAAAGATTGATAACAATAAAATACTTTGCAACTCAATCTCTAGAAGAGCATCAATTTTGAATACTACTACACCTTTTCTTACAATTTACAGTTAATTCTTGCACATAGGGTAATTAAGATAAAATGCAAAAGGAGCTTTTAGTGGCACCAGGAGCAGCAGATCTCGCTCGCAACACTAAAAAGCACAACTCTCCAACGGCAAGGCATGAAATAAAATGCGTCGACTTCATTAGGCATATCATCAGAAACCTAGGCTCATAGACCACTTCAATTATTATTACTAATAATCCCATTTACAAAGAAAAAGCACTAATATTACTCTCTGTCACTGTAAATTAACACCTGCATGGTTGGAAAAACAGAGTAAAGACAAATAATATCCATCTCCCTGCCTTTTTCTAGTGAGAAAATTGAAAAGCGACAAATGAAACCCAAAAAGGAGTACCAAAAGTAAAAGATAAAAACAAAAGCAACCAGAAGAAACTTAGACGGAAAGGAAAAGAATCTAGCAAAACTTCACCCACAAATTGGAAGCTTAGACAATCACAAATTAGAAAAAACGGACAACCTTGAAGCCGAGAAAGAGGTCCACGAAATAAAATAAACTTTGAACGAAATGCACTGATAGAATATAGGAGAGAAGAAGATGAATGAGAGAGAGAAACCATTGAAACTGAAGTGTGTAGAAGAGTGGGAGTTTAATGGGACAGTGTTTGTTTTTCAAGGCTGAAAGATACGTTTATAATTAGCCCTAAAGGAGCTCACATTTTCGTAAATGCCCTTCCTCTACTCAGAACCTCCACTTATTATATAGTTAATATAACGAGTAAACTCAAAACAAATTGAACCAAAGCATATTCCTACTCAAACTCTATTGGCATTTGCCAACTTTAAATTCTGGATCCATAACAGTATAACTTAGGTTCAACAAATATTTCAAAATTAACAAACGAAATGAACGCATACGAAATCACCACTAATTGTCCAACTACTTTACATCCCTTCTTAATGATCAGAGGACGACAAAATTGTCCCTGCCCCTGGTTTAATAGCTTGAAAGTATAAACATATCAATGTGCAGCAAATAAAGAACAATTCTTTTTTCAAAAGATACTATTATAAATATTAATTTTGCATCATACTACATACGGGAACATTTCTAGTGATATTTGTCCCTTTAAACTCTGAAGAAAAAAAAAGGTAAAGAACAAAATGTCTCAATCATGTTGATTGTCGGGAACTCAAAAATGTTACACCCCGTTAGCGAGGATTATCTGAATGAAAGATAACAATTTATTATTATCATTTGCAAGAGGTGATGACAATTGCTTCTCACTAAAGGCTTGGTTACAATTAGAAACAGCAAGCCTAGCATTTGCGGCTTGTTCAGCTATACTTGTTCCAGATTGGAAAGCTGCTTTTATGGTATTAAAATCAAAATTGAGTGTAGTATATGCTTGAACACAAGCACTCAAAGCAGCCTCTACTTTTGGATCTGTTGCACTTTGCAAGAATGATAAAGCCTTACTAGTTACTGTTTTGGCATACGCTGATTCCCAGTCAATTGTTATTCCCTCAAGATCATGAGCACTTGTTGCTGTTTTAGAACGAGGATCTGATCCCAGAAACCTTAAGCAAAAGTTTGGCTCTTGGATTCCTCCTTTATGACAAAAGTCTGACACTAAGGGGGATTGGCTTGTGGCAAGCTTTGTAACACATAAAAAAATGAGAAAAATCAGTGTAGATGATGAAACAAACAATAGTTTGGCCATTTTCCTTTGATGTATGATCAAGGTGAAGGAGAAAATGTGCTATATATTTCTGCAATAAACCTTTCATGTCTTATTATATTGAAACTCTGAACGAAAATAAAGATTGTCAACATCTGTCATATTGGTAAAAATCTTGATTGTTTGGGATGCTTTTTTGGCAAAATGGTCCAGATTAATTAGATATTAATAATTAATAATTATGTATCGGTAAAATCTATAACGTATTGTAATCATATTGTAAAATCTACATATATTTGACTGTTGCATCTTCCAGTTCACTTTTTTTCTAAAGATTTTACTGTTGCTAAAATGTTTTTATTGTCAATCTTAATGCATCTAAAAGGCAAAAATGGAAAGTTTTTTTAATGCACCATTTTACAAAGGGATAATTTCAGAAACTCCCCCAGATTTGGCTTCATAATTCTAATTTACCTTTGTGGATTCCGGTATTATGTTTATCTCTCTTATTTTAATTTTTTGTTTAACATATCTTTTAACTTAATATTTTTTATTTTAATAAATCATAATATGATTATTTGTCCTTTTTAATACAATTCTTTTAATTAAATATGCAAATGTCACGACCCAAGTCTCACTATAGCCCGTGATGGCTCCCAACGTCACCGCTAGGCAAGCCAATGGTAAATTATCCATTTAATTATTCATTCTTATTATTTTTAACATCATGAATTTTATTTAATAGAGAAACTAACTAAAGAATGCTTGTAGGCATATAAATTTTATTAAAAATTAAATCCATAAAATAATTTGGACTATATATTAAATTCAAGATATATTGGTCCTAATAAATATTATGGGCTAATATATAAATGAATTAATTATATAAGTCCAATATATATGGATTAAATAAATGAGTCTTAATCCATTGGGCTAGCTCATTTAATTGTGCTAATGTGATGAGCCCACTTCATTTGGCCCAAGAGGTCATCTTCCTAGAGGCCCAGTGCCACGCGTCAAATGATGTGGCATGCCAAGTCATACCGAAGAGCCAATAAGATCATGCCACGTGTCAAAATGACAAGGCATACCAAGTCATATTAAAAGGCCAATGAAACCGCGCCATGTGTGCAAGTGACATGTTCTGGCCAATCAAAAGCGGCCATGTCACACTTCAATTTGATTGGTCGGAAAGAGTTTGTTCCCTCCCACAACTATAAATAGCGGTCTTCATAACCCAGAAAAGACACCAGAAGTTATAACAAGAAGCAAAAGAGAGCTCGTGGATCAAACGCCGCAAATTTCTCTACAAGTTTCAAGCTTCAAGCAATCAAGTTCAAGTTCAAGAAATCAAGTTCAAGCTCAAGAACGAAGAACAAATCAAGGTCAAGTTCAAGCACTCAAGCTCAAGCTCAAAAACAAGATCATCGTACGTGGAAACAAATATAGATTCAAGATCAAGCTCAAAGGCACTTGAATTTATTTACTATTGGAAAGAAGAATCAGAGGATTCATGGAGATTGTGACACTCGAATATTTGAAATAAAATACTACGATTGTTGCAATATTTTCTGTCTTGATTTTATTTTCTCGGCGCAAATTTATTGTCTACAAATTGTGGCACGCCCAGTGGGAAAATCTCTACCTCTCATCTCAACTTTTCAATCACCAAAGTTCAAGAACAACGAAATAGCTTCCAAAGCTCCAGTTCAACTTCCGCCAAGGCTACTAATTCCAGGTTCTGCGTTGATGTGGAAAGCATCCTCAATTGTACCTTTGGAAGCTTTGGACCAGTTATGAGGAGAAAAACAAGCTCGTTAGGACAACAAGCACCCCAAGTGTCGTCCGCATCTACCCCTGTTTTCGGATCTTCATCCTCAAAAGGAGCAAGATCTTCCACAAACGCACCCGAAGGAGGAAGCGATGTTGCTGAAAACATCAAGAAAACTCTTGTGTTGCTTGACCTCTTCGGATCCAAGCACTCTGCTGTGAAGGAATATGATGATGGTTCAAGTGATGGATCCTCCCCACTTATACCACATAGCATGAGCCAATCAAATATCAATTTGTGTGACAATCCATGCTACTCTCCATCATCCACAACAATCATGCAAGCCATGGTGACAAACACTTCATCTGTGGAGGAGCAGTTGGCAAACCTGACAGAAGCAATCGTTGGCTTGACCAAATGCATGCAAAATCAAGATGTTAGAATTGACAAGCTAACAGACAGGGTGAGAATCTTGATGGAAGAAGAATCCACCCATGCACCTGGCAAACTCCCAGAAATTCAAGAGATTGATCCTCCCCCAAGACAAGTTGCATCTGATAAGGCTATCCCTATCGCATCTAAAGGGATGATTCCAATCGATCAACTAAAGGAATTCATCGAAGGAACTATTAAAAGCAAGTACAAAGTTGCTACCAAGTCTTCCCTTACATACGCAAAGTCGTACACTGCAAGGATCGATATGTTGAAGATGCATGTTGGCTATCAACCTCCAAAGTTTCAACAGTTTGATGCCAAAGGCAATCCAAACCAACATGTGGCGCACTTCATTGAGACATCCAACAATGCCGGGACAAATAGAGATTACCTCGTCAAGCAGTTTGTCCGCTCATTAAAAGGAAATGCTTTTGATTGGTACACGGACCTCGAGGATGGATATGTTGATCGCTGGGATCAACTAGAGAAAGAATTCCTCAATCGCTTTTATAGCACGAGGCGTACTGTGAGTATGATAGAACTTACAAATACTCGTCAATGAAAAGGTGAACCAGTTATCGACTTTATCAATCGTTGGAGGAATGCAAGCCTCAATTGCAAAGACATGCTTAGTGAAGCTTCGGGCATAGAGATGTGCATCCAAGGCATGCATTGGGGACTATGCTACATTTTGCAAGGATTCAAGCCTGGCACATTTGAAGAACTTGCGACTCGTGCCCATGACATGGAGTTGAGCATGGCCTCCGCTGGAAATGAAAGGTTTCCTATCTATGAGCCTCGCAAAGGGAACGACAAGCAAGAAGTGGGAAATGGAGCAATTTTATACCTAAATCTGAAAACAAAGAAGTTATGAATGTCAACACACCACCTGTGAAGTTCACAACGAAGGTGAGCAAGAAGCAGAGTACGAATCCACTTCTTTTCAAAATAAGCCAAGTGGAAAGTTGACTCTAAAAGAAATGTAAGAGAAGGAATACCCATTTCTAGATTCTGATGTGCCAGCCATTTTTGAAGAACTCCTCGAGTTAAATCTTATTGAGCTTCCGGAGATGAAGCGACCAAAGAAAGCTAGGAAAATAAATGACCCAAATTACTGCAAATATCACCGACTTGTAATCCACCCTCTGTAGAAGTGCTTTGTCTTCAAGGACAAAGTTATGGACTTGGCCCGTGAAAAGAAGACCGTGCTTGAAGATGAGAAGGCAAGTGCGAACCAAGTCTCTATCACATTTGTCTCATTCAGTCTAGATGAGATATGTAGTTTAAAAGAAATCAAAGAGGAAGAATTACTGGAGAATAACAAAGTCAAAGTAGACCACCATGATGATGATGAAGGTTGGACATTGGTGACTCGCCGTAGGCTCCACAAAAGGAGCCCACGAAAAGAATCAATAGAACAACCAACAAGGAAAATGATGGTGAAAAGACCAAGGAGATGTAATCCAGTTAAACATTTGAAGAAAGCAGAAGTGGAGATGCACCACCCTCAAAAGCCATGACATCCAGTGACCTTGGAGGATTTCTTGCCATGTTGGTTCCGCATGAAGATTTCCTGTGAAGGTATTGAGGCCTCTTGTTGCAATGTTGATAAAGGGAAGAAAATAATGACGACCTATTGTTGGCACCATCTTCAGAAAATCTCATCGAGTATATTCCTCAAGAAGTTAATGATTGTGAGGAAAAAGCCTCACAAATGACGATCTTCTGCTAGGTGACACTCCTCATAACCACCCATTGTACCTGGTTAGCTATATGCGTGATGAAAGGGTAAATCGAATTTTGGTTGATGGAGGATCCTTAGTGAACATTTTGCCAATTCACACTGTGAAAGAACTTGGCATTCCCATGAAAGAACTCTAAGAAAGTCGTGTGATGATCCAAGGATTCAACCAAGGGGGGAAAAGAGCCATAGTCGCAATCAGGATGGGAATCATTATTGAAGATATGCAATCAAGTGCATGGCTGCATGTGATCGATACGAAGACTTCATACAATGTCTTGCTTGGAAGGCCTTGGATACATGAGAATAAAGTAGTTCCATCTAACTACCATCAATGTTTAAAATACTACGAGGGTGAAGTCGAGAAGAAGATAGTTGTTGATGATGAGCCATTCACCGAGGCAGAGTCACACTTCGCCGATGCAAAGTTCTACTTGAAGAACCACATTGTGAAAGAGCTAAAAGTTGAAGATGGCGTGAAAAACAAGAACGACTAGCCCATAACTAAAAGAGTTGAGGTGACTATTGGTAAAGCCAAAGCTGTTACTGAGGAGGTAAAACCCAACGCGAATAAATCTCATAGAGGGGATATTGCATCTTATGGCAAGTAAGTAAGTCCTAAGCTCCAATATGTCCCTAAAAGGAAGAAAGACGAGGGTGAATCATCTAATCTCCAAACCAACACACCGAAGGAGTTAACTCTTCCGGTAAAATGAATTGAGGCAGTAAAGTTATCCTCGAAGCCGCTTGCAGGGTTTGTAGCCCAAAATTGTTTGCAGAATGTGGCACTACCTACAAAGAGAACAGATGAAGGTTTTGATCCTAACACTTACAAACTATTTGCAAAGGCTGGATACAATCCCAATGAGCCATGAAAGTTAGGGAAGCTCCCAGCAGAAGCTGCAACGAGGCAACCACGTGAAGGTTTGGGATACAAGTAACCATCACCAGTGCGCATCTCCATCAGAAGGGCGAGTAGAAATTACATCACTGTAGAAGATGAATCAACCGCTTCTAACAAGCCTTCTGTCTTTGATCGACTTAGAAAATAAACTTTGAGAACCTCCGTATTTGAGATATTGGGTCCTTTAAAGAAGGGGAATAAGTTTCAGAGAACTTATCAAAATACAAGAACTTCGCCCAAAATTTAGAAGATCTCTAAAGATTTCCAAAGTTTGGCCTTATAGAATGAAGCGACAAACAAAAGTCAAGGTTTCGTGTGATGAAGTACTGAAGGTGAAGCCATACATTGTGGTCTACACTAAAGAACGTGATGAAGACAAAGAAAGTGTGGGTTCTTCGTATCATGTTACTACACAAAGCCTCGTACGGAGCCATCTGGATACTGGAGTGGTAACTGTTATTATATGAAAACTCGATAAGAAGTAGATGTTCATCCCAACTTCTTTTAAAATCCAACACACATGCTCGTAACATATCCTCGAGCGTCTGAATTGTGCGCTCGACTTGTCCATCAGTTTGTGGATGAAAAGTTATGTTGAGATTCACCTGAGTTCCTAGACCTCTATGAAATGACCTCCAAAAATATGCTGTAAATTGGGCCCCACTGTCAGATATAATAGATACCGATACTCCGTGTAGTCGCACTATCTCATTAATATATAATTTTGCATAATCTTCTATTGTATATGTAGATCTGATCGGTAGGAAATGAGCTGATTTCGTGAGCCTATCCACTATCACCCATATGGAATCGAACTTACGATGAGAACGAGGTGATCCCGTGATGAAGTCCATTTTTATCGCCTCCCATTTCCATGTCGGGATCTCTATGGTCCGCCCAAGAGGAGCCCTCTGCTTCCACTAGGGATAAAACCCCTGGTTCTTCACAAGAACCCAAGGCCAGTACTGATCCTGCTCCCTCTCCTCATTTTTATGCTAAGCCATTAATAATTGTGGTTCCTGAGATGCGATCTTTGTCTGAGAAAGAGAAGGAGGATAGTGAAGAAGAAGATTATGATAATGTGGCTATAGCGAGCTTTATTAGTGCTAGGAGTAGAACTCCCTAGGGGTCATCATCTAAGAGACCCATCACGAGGTTGCAAAAGAAGGAAGAACTTGAGTATGTCTTAAAGAAAAGTAAAAAAAAAGGAAAAGTAGAAAAGGAGATTGGTGAAAGATGGAAAGGTTGTCAATGAGAAGGTAATGGCTCATGCACTAGTCTTGAATGTGGATGATGAGGTAGAAGAGGAATCTTGTCCCTTGGTTAGTAAGTCCTCAAAGAAATTTACTGTTCCAAAGTCCAAGAGGGAGTCATCTATGAGTGAAAATGAGTCGAGGAAGGTTGAGGATGAAAAATATGGTGAGAAAGAGGATGAGAAAATGGTTGAGGAGTCCTGTGAAAAGGTGGTTGAGGAGTCTGCCGAGAAGATCTCCAGGAAATCTGCATAGAAAGGCAAGAGTGTAAGAAAATCAATAAAAATGAAGGTTGACGCCAGTGAGGAACCTGGTTCCTCCAAGAAGACCAAGATTGGTGACACCCAGGATGCTGGCAAGAAAAAATTAAAAAAATACAAAACAAAATAGATACAAAAGGTGTTGTGGGCCATACATAAGGAAGTTGAAGGCAAGGAATGCCATTCTCGAAGGTCAGCTCAGTCGGGTTCAGGGGGCACCTAGTTCCAGCAGCTCTCAAAGCACAGAGGTTACCCGTCTGACAAGAGAAAATGCTGACCTCAGAAAACAGGTTGAGGACCAGAAGGAGAGACTGTTCAACGGGCAGGTTTCAGCTAATGCTTGAATGGACATCCTTCTTCGAACCCTTGCCTCCTCATCTAGGCCTTTCCCTTCCAGTTCTCCCTAAACAGTGTCCCTTCTCAAGTGTCAAGTTCTTAGTGTATGTTCTCTTTTTTAGTTCTGATGATGTTTACGACTGGTATTTTTATTTTTGCTGTTTTTATTTTGTGGATGTGTCTGGAAACAATGGAACTGCTCCCTACTTAATTATCCAAAATTAATGAAAGCTTCCTCTTTTTGATTTGTATGTCTTGCTCTTATGTTCTGTTGTCAGTCATGTTTGTGTGCACACATGTGGCATGAGTTAATCAAGCTGGACTTCTTTTTGCTTAATGCTTGTTAATGATCTTTTTATGATGCCAAAAGGGGGGAAATAATTGAGGGGGCACAAGATGGGGAACAGATTCAGGGGGAATACAGAAAATGCGAATATCATTCTAGTTCTTATGGGGAACTTGAATTATAAGTTTGTCATCATCAAAAGGGGAGAAATTGATTGGTTATATGTGTATTCCTGTTATGTTTTGATGATCTAACAAACTTATTGATAAGAACCAGATAAGGAACCTGATACACAACCTTAAGAGCTTAAAGATCACCAAGTCTCCAGTTGGAGAGACAGTCAACTCTTCAGGGTCAAAGGAACAGCAGAGGGAACAAGAAAGGGACCAGATAGCTACCAGTTCCCGGGGAGACTGTACAAGTCAACTGCCCCAGCTGTAAAGTTGCTGCCTGCACATATTGCAGTGCAGAAACAGTGCAACAATAAACTTTATGGGGAATGCCCTTTACCTAACTTTCTTACATCATTCAAGTGATGTCACAAATGAGATATTAACATCAAGCAACGGTAAAACAAATTACTTGCAGAACTCATCAAACATTCTCTCAAGTCTGTGTCAATCTTGCAAGTGATTCCCAAGGGCATCAAGAACGAAGAACAACATAACCAAGGACCAGTTCCATGTATTGAAGTTATTACATGTCCTTAGTTGTGTTGTACCTTTGTTTTAACACTCTACTTGTAATTCCTACTTAGCTAAGTTAGAAGCATTGTGTAGGAAATCTTTGTAAATCATAAACCCTTGTGTTTGTGTCTTGGCTAGAGTTAGTCGAGTTGTAAAGTCTTTGTAATAGAGTTATTACAAAGTGCCTTGTAATAGAGTGTTACAAGTTAGTGAGGGATTAAGAGGTTAATTCCTATGTTTAACGTCTTTGTAATAGAGTTATTACAAAGTGGCTTGTAATAGAGTGTTACAAGTTAGTGAGGAATTAAGAGATTAATTCCTAGGTTACAATAGGTTGTAATCTAAAGTTGCTCAGTAGTGAAGTTGAAATCCTACAAGGGTAGGTCGTAGTATTTGATCCAGTGAGCTGGGAGTTTTCCACGTAAAACTCCATTGTGCCATTTACTTGCTGCAGTGTGCGTGGTGTTTTGTGGGAACTAATAGAGAACCTGGTTCTCTGTAGAGTTTGGTGGACCCTTAAATTCTATCTACTTTGTAACTCGCCATCCTCGTCATCTATGTCCGTCCAACTTTTCTTGCTGCCATCATACTCCATTTGCATGCCGCCAAGATAGGCTTTGCAATCCCCTACTTTCGGCTTAGATTCCAGGTGCATTCCCCCAATGCAGGCGGTCCCTCCTGTGTCACCCTTGTGTGCCTGAGTAAAACTCTCGATCATTGATGCAAGCTTCCCCAACTCTGGATATCACTTGCCCGATGTGATCCTTTACAGCAGTAGCACCCTCCCTTAGGCACGTACTCGCTACCGTTTTTCGGCCCCTTGTCGTTTCTCTTGGACCCTTGTCCGTTATGGGATGGCCCCTTGCCATTGCACTTGTATACCTCGGCTATGTCTTTCTCCTTATCCTTGTCATGATCTCCTCCACCCCACTCGGAGTTGTCCCTTTTGAACTTGGTAGGCTCAATCTTGAAGTCCACGAGCGACTCAGCTATCACTATGGCCTCATCCACATTGGCTACTTGGTATCAAAGTAAAGGTTGCAACTAAGGGAATGGCGAACGACAGAGAAATTAACGCTGCCACACCACACTCAAGTCAACGTCATCCAGGATACCACAAGAAGGGCCATGACACTTGGGCTCGTAATTATTAAACCCAAATTGTGCAAAAACCATTCACCCTGAAAACTGAAGTTGAACTTGGACATCTTAGCTACTGCCTACTGGACCAACTAAAACAAGCTGATTATTCTCTAATCTGATCAGTCAAAACCCCAATTCAGATTCAGCTCCTGCCTTCCAAATTAGAAAATTCAACAGATTTTCATTTCCATCAGCGGTCAAAATGCTCCCCTCCATTATTACTATTCTCTTCTTCTTCATTTTTCCACTTTCTTCCTCACTACCACAACATCATTCCCATTTCATCAAACACACACTTCCCCCCAAAACTCCACATCCATACATCGAAATCAGTCGCCCATTACTCTTCACTAACAACAGTACTCCATCTTGCACACTGCCCTTATTCACCCACAACTTCAGCAACACATACGGCCTTCCGCCAGTCTCTATCCCTTACTCCCCGCCCTTCAATTGCTCTTGGACTCATGCCGTTCTCCAGTTCAATGTATCCTGCAACGGCGAGCAGTACGACCGTATCGCCGCCGTTTGGCTTGACGGTGCTGAACTTCTCCGTACCAGCACTGCTGAGCCCACCGATGACGGAATTATCTGGACCGTTAATAAAGACGTCACCAAGTACACTTCTATTCTTTTAAAGGACAATATTACCCTTTCTGTCATGCTCGAAAATTTAGTTAATGAAATTTTTACTGGGGTTTATCATGTTAATCTTACTTTTTTATACTATGATATTAAGAATGTTACCGGGGTTGAATTGGGTAATTATGTTGATAATAATCATATTTCAATGGAAGTTAACAAACTGAGAAATTCGTTGGATTTATATGAAAAACCGGCTGATTTGATAATCCCCATATCGGGGAATGGAGATAATGGATTTTGGTTTAGAATTGAGAGTGAATCAGAATTACATGGGCAGAGAGTTGTGATTCCGAAGAATACTTACAAAGCTGTGATGGAAATTTATGTATCGTTTCACGGAGATGATGAGTTTTGGTACTCAAATCCGCCGGATTCATATCTCAAGATGAATAATTTGACCACAAAAAGAGGCCATGGAGCTTATAGGGAAGTTCTGTTAGAGATAGATGAGAATTTGGTAGGATCTTTGGTTCCATTCCCGGTGATTTTCACGGGAGGAATTAATCCTTTGTTCTGGGAACCAGTTGTTTCAATTGGTGCCTTTGATCTTCCTTCTTATGGTATCGATTTAACGCCATTTTTGGCGCTGCTGCTTGATGATGGTAAATATCATTTTTTGGGTCTTGGGGTGGCAGATAGTATCCCATTTTGGCTCGTGGATGGGAATTTGCATTTATGGTTAGATGATTGTAAATCCCCATGTGAAGTTCAGGCTGAAGTTCTTGATTATGGTGCTCCTAAGTTTAACATCGAGCGATCTTCGAGTTTTCATGGACTTGATGGGTCGTTTGAGATTGAGATGGGGAGGAAGAGCAAGTTTTCGGGGCGGGTGAATTCAACTTCAGGAAATTTAACTACAATAGTTTCCAGAGAAGTGAAGTTGAAGAATGAGATAAAGTTCTATCACAATGGTACTGAAAAAAGGGTAAGGCAGAATGTGAAAGAAGAGAGCATAGTAAGAGTAGTGTCTGATACGGGTATAACGATTTCTAGGACCACCGTAAAGAAGATATATCCACTTAGTATGACCACTAAGAATTTGCCTTCAACAGAGAATGATACAAGCTTGATGCTTGCTGATTTAGATCATGAATGGAGGGAGAGGAAGTCCATTGGAGATTTATCAATCTCTTTGACAAATCGGCAGATATGCAGTGGGTGGATGGTTGTTCAAGATCATGATGTTCTATCTGGTGGAGCCACCACTCAACAAACTTATTCTTACAGGGATGATGTTGGTTGCTATTCTAGGTCCGTTTCAGCTGCTAATGGCACGCTTATGAGTGACACTGCAAGCAGTGTTTGTGCAGCTTTACTGTAGTTTCAGTTGCATGGTTCATTTTATCCTTTGTGAATTGTGACTCCGTTTGAGGAATCATTTTTATGAGTAAAATGCTCCATTCCCACTGCCCTTTCTTTCCCTGCGACCATGTAGTGTATAGCATCAGTTGAATTGATCCCTGAATTATTGTCTTAGTAGTAATCATCTTGTGTAAAGTTGTAGGTTTCAGCTTTCAATAAGAATGTGAAATGCCATAAAATGAACATAACTCTGCTTACAATCTTCCTGTCTTCTGGATGAGGGATTAACTTAATTGACTACATATCTGCAAATATTAACTCCAACAACTCTAAAGGAAGAAGCAGCCAAAATAGCAGTAATACACCTTCATGCTGGTGGTTTTCTTACTATCCAGATATATATATATATATATATATATATTGCACAGAGACTTGATTGCTTTAAACTGTAGACACCATTCTTACTAACGCTACTTTACCAATGTGACTGCCTCTCATTTATTAGTCCACAAGGGGAGAAACAGTGTAAGAGTAAGAGGAGTATCATAGAAGTTACCAAAGACAAATGTACCAAAGAACAAAGTAGCTGATACAAGGACTGGGAGTTTGAACATAGCCTCATGTTCAATATTTTGCAACAATAAGGATCCCCTCTTCTTCAGTCCTGGAAAAAAGAAGAAAAACATTGATCTATGATAGTGTCTTTACTTTTGTCATAAGCAATTACTGTGCTGCTCGTAAAGTCTGCTTGTTGCTTTTCTGCTTCTGATGCATAATTTCTATCAGTTGGTGAGCTAGCCGCTACTGCAGTGGTGATACTATTATCCAACAAATAACACCTGAAACGAGCAGTTGAATTGTTAACATTGTCTGAATGAGAAGCAAGAAATAACTCAGCTTAAACAGATCATGAGAACAACAGTTGTGTAGAATGAACTGGTCAACCATTTAAAAGGTTATCAAATAACATCGCCATCTCTCTCCTTGAACAAAGAAAGAAAGGAGAAGGATGAAAACAAATATAGAAAAATTAGAACGAAAACGATAACAAACTGCTAATTATTCCACGCCCTGACCAAAATCGTCGCCCGCAGAATTCTACAATAAAACGAAAATATGTTCCTTGAAAAGGAAATATAAAAGAGTTAGTATAAGCTTGATACTGACCAAATCACAAACAATTCCAAAACTTTAATATTTTAATAGGCCTGGGTTTCAAGCAACCTAGCTTACTCCAATATCTAGCTGAAAAAGCCCCAGTCCGGAACATACTCAATCGAGCTTGCTACAGTATCGAGCAATCCGGGCACAATTTGCAACACAGCGCAGGTTGCAGCATTTCCTTTGGAGAGTTCATCAACCCCAGCTATTAGATCATTGGCGTGAACACCTATCTTTGCTATGGCCACGTCAGGAATCCTTGGTGCAAGAAGATTCAGTTTCGACCTCTTCCTCACATTATGTTTGTTGGCATGATATAATATGGTTGTAGGTGCGTCCTCCTTCCTTTGTGCAATCTTGTTCCTTGCAATATCCTGCTTTCTTAGACGAGCTTCTTTATCGACTCTCCTTCACCTTCAAATTCTTCAATGGTAGTCGGAAACTTATAAGGTTGTTGTTCTACTGGACTACAGTCTTCTTCATCAGTAATATCATAGAAACCTAGAGGAGGCTTCTTCTCCAAGGGGATTACGGCATCCTAATCAATTCCTGAACTACCTTTTCTCTTCCTTTGATATACATGATCTATTCCAGCAGCTCTTAGTTCTCTAGTTTTCTGTAAAGAAGCAAGCCTTTGAGCCTCTTGAAGCTGCTTTTCTCTGGCTTTCCTTTTAGCCTTCTTGCCACTTGTGTTGTCTAACCGAGCCCGCGCTTCAGAAAACAATTCTTTCTCATCCTCATCCATATCAATGGGATCAGGACAAGGGGGCTTTGATTCTGGATATGGATCAAGCTCTCGAGGGTGCAATTTTCTCGTATCATCACTGGGGTCATCATAGTTTTCGTCCATGCCCCATGGCATCGGGAAGCTTCTCATAATGTTTAATGCACTGGGATGGTGTACGACCAACAATTGGTGCAATTGTCCTCCATTGTGCCGGCATGAGATTTGCACGTTGTAGTTTCTCATCTTCGTCTCGTGTCCGTTCAACCTTTTTAATTGAAGGCACGATCCACTCATACTGTTACACAATTAGTGTTGATTTTAGTAGCTAATAGTGAGCTGGAAATTAATAAAACAAATGTCAGTTAGTTAGTTAGTTCCGGAAGTTAGTTGGCATCAAAAGTTAGTTAGGAAGTTGTTAGAAGGAATCTTCTATTCAAGTCGATTGCAGTACATACAATCGATTGTATTACATTTGGAAGTCATTAATAACAATTACAATCTATTCCTACAATCATTCTTTGATACATGGCGGATGAGCATGCTTAGCGGGATAATTTTCAAGTCAACATCATAGTATTGGAGTGTTTTAAAGGAGTCAAGATTAAGAAGGTCATATTTGCAATTTAGCTATTTAGGCTAGTCTTATAAAGCTAAGGGTATTATAGTTATTTAGCCTAAATAGCTTGATAAACAAAGACCAAACCTTGAGAGGTTTAGGGTATCTTTTATTTCTCATTATTTACCATGTTTTTAGATTATCTATGTTAGGTTTATCATGTATGAGTTCATGTTCATACTCTTGGATTATTTTGTATTTGAATGTTAATTCATTGTTCCAATTGTTATATCTTCTAGGTACTTTGGATTGCATTCTTTACTTAACTTAATCTGTGTTTCTTATTAGTGTTCTTCCTCGATTAGTGTTTATCATAGTAAATTCAGGAGGTCTAACTAGTTCATAGTTAAGTTCTTGTCTTTCTCTATTTTAAAACCTAATCTTCTATCTTTTGTTTCCGTGTATTTTCGATACGATTCCGTATCATCTGGTTTTGGATTGTTGTATCAATCCTTGAGTTTTTTTTTTACTATCAGCTAATCTTAAAATTAAAAAAAATCAAAAATCAAAAATCCAAAAATAGAAATTGTTACTGTTCATTTTGGTTTCCAGGAATAAAAATATTGGTTTGTTCGCACTGTTTAGTCCGAAAATTTGAAATTTTGCTACTGTTCATCAATTTTCTTACCCGGTCAATTTTTGTTGGTTCCAAATCGGTTGATTCTCGTTGTTGAACTGTGGAAATCGAGTTTGAACGGTGGATTCGAAGCTAGTCACCAATTGAAGAAAAGGAAGTTCGAAAATTTCTATTGAAGCTTCGAAGAAGCTAGGGTTTGTTTTGAATCTGAAAATTGGAGTTTCAAAATCGATTGGGTATTTGTGATTCTAGTTGGAAACATCATTTTGGAGTTGAATCTTAAGGGTTAGTTCGATTGAATCCAATTTTCTAGGGTTTTGGTCGAAATTTCGAACCAGTTTTTGGGAGGAAGAAGATGAACTTGGCATCATCAACTTCGTGTTTCTTTGTATCAACTTCCTACTAGGGTTTGATTATAGGGTTGTTATGAAGCTTGTACTGAGATTTGAGATGGTTTAGAGCCGATTTGAACGTGATTTGATTGGAAATTTTTGGAGTTGATTTTGTGGAGAAAAAGAACTGAACTCTTTGAATTTGGGGGTGATATCTTCAAATCGATTTCTGGGTGTGATTCCTATGCTTTTGGAAATCGAATTCAAAGTGTGAGCACATTTGATGAACATTTGAGAAGCTGATATTGAAGGTCGAAGTCGAAGAAATTCCTTGTGCTGCTGGTTTGATAGGTTCTTATGAGTTTGAGGTTTGCTTCTTCCGGTTGTTGCTGATGCATATGTTCTTTTGGTTAGAATCTATTTTTCTGCATTTCTGAGTTGCTGAAAATAGCCAACTTTGGACAGCTTTAGGAATTGATTGAAGGCTGAATTGAACTACTTCTGAGAGTCAAGGTGCTGCTGAAATTACACAGAAGGTCTCAGCACTCTTGCTTAACTGAGAGTATTATTTACTGCTGAGAATTGTTTGAGCTGTTGTTTGTGCTGAGTTTTGCACTAGTTCACTGTCAGTTTTGGACAAGCATTTAAGCTGCTAATTCCTTGTACTGAATCTGCAGCTTGTTACACTCAGTTTCTGCAACTATTGGAAGCTGTGTTTTGCTGGGATTTCTGCACTTTTTCAGCAGGAATTTTGCACCAGTTTTGGTACTTTGAGCTACAGAACAGCCCGTTAGAAGAGGGTGTTTAACCGCTGAACTTCAGTTAGTTATTGCTGCTTCCTAGTTGGTATTGGTCTATTTGAAAGGGTGTCAACAGTCTGCAGTTTTTCCAACATTTGTGAATATGTCCAGAGTTACAGATTTGGCCATTCTTTGCAAATCTGACCAGTGTTACAAGAATAGCCAGTTTTTGCGAATATGACCACCAATTTGGAAAAAGTGTCTAGTTTTGTAGTTTCTTATCTTTTCTTTCTTCTCAATTTGTAGTAAACTAAATTCTCAACTAGATTATTAGTTCATATTGAGTTTAATTCTAGTTTCTTTGTGTGCTTTGTTTATTTCGTGCCAATTTTTTTGTGCTTTTCTCTTTATTTTCGTTGTGAATTGTTTGGCTCAAGTCCGTAAGCTTTTAGTTGTGCTTTCTTTGGTGTCGCATAAATTTCATTCCGAACCGATACTTGCTTGCCTACTTGGATTTATTTGAGAACGTTGGTTGTGAAGAGAACTTTTAGATACCTTTGTGTGGAAAAAGGCTAGTGTGGTGAGTTCAATTGAGCGAGGTCGCAAAAGCCTTTGACATTTGAGTGTAAACACGAGTGTTGAGTGACACACACACAGATATATATATATATATATATATATATTGAGTGATCTAAGGGAGTGAAATTGTGAGGTCCTATTTTTGACTAACCAATTTTCTTGCCTTAAGTTTTCTTTTGTAGGTACAAGGAGTCATAAGGGAGGTATGGATGGTTATGTGAGTTCTTCTTATGAAACTAATTGTGCTTCTCCAAGTGTTGAAATCTTTTATAATGAAAGTGGGAGAAAGATAAATTTGAGGCATTATATAGCGAATATAGAAGGCTATGAGGGTTATTTGGTTGCTATAAGTACTCACTATGCGACCAACTTTATTGCTTCTTCCTTTGTTGAATGCTTGGGATTGAATTGTATTCCAAGAGAGTTGCGTTATAAATTTTGGGGTGAGTGGGTTGATAGAGGTGTGATTGTTACTGTAACCAAAGGAGACTTTAAAGAAGTGGTTTGGTGTGATGTATACCCGATGAAGTATTGCCATGTGCGATTGGGAAAGCCTTGGTTTCTTGATCATATTCTTAATATTGATGTAGAATGGAATAGGTATGTGGTTGATATAAATGGAAGGGGGCATTCATTCTTTCCTAAATACTTTGAGGATAAGTTGGTGGCGAGGCAAGATATTGGATATGGAGTTTGTAGTGCAAATCAATTCACAGGTCCTTCTCTTAGTCCAAGTGGAGATTATGATGCTTATACTATGCCAAGCCAAATTGCTTCATTTGATGTTTTTTGCAATGCACTTTACACTTACCACCACCCCACTACCAACACCAACTACAACCCCCAACCACACTTCAACCACCACAAGTACATCACCTACAACCTTATCAACCTTCACCACAACCTAGACCACCACTAACTCTACGTCCACAACATATGCCTCAAGCACCACCAAGGAGGGACAATCTCCCTCCTCCACCACCCATACCACCTCAAGAACCTCGAATGATTAACAACCCACTTTTTCAACATGATCATGAGACCACCTTGAATGAGTGGGACAACATCCAAGAAGTTTTCAATGGCGAATATAGGGGGATGAAGTGAATCAAAGAGGAAGAGGCCAAATGAGTTTGAGTAAATCCTTGAAAAATGCAGAGACATAAGGATGAGAGACAAAAGAAAGAGAGAAGCGAGGGAGAGAAAAGTGACAACTCTAGAGTGGAAAAAGGAGAAAAAGTGTGGAGTGAAGTGAGTGAGTTGTCACAAGAGAATAGTACTTGAAAAGAAAATGAGAGAAAAGAAAGAGGGAAAACAAAAAGAGAGTGAGGATTTTCCTTATTCTGATGACATTTACCTTTTTTCTTTCTCTAGTTATTTTGTATCATGTGTAGGGACTTTTGGAAAGGAGCCATCAAGTGAAGTTCCTTCTACTTTGAAGAGCTTGGAAGAAGATCAAGATACCTTTTCAAGAGAACTTTTGAAATTAAATGAGCAAGTTCAAGGTAAAGAAAATACTTTCGAAGAGCTTCAAGGCAAAATAGCTTATCCTTCCACTCGTGATACTTTAGTTTATTGTGGTGACACTTTGAGTTTGAAAGATAGGTATGGCATTGGTGAGTTTGATATTTCTTTATCTTGTGATGTGAAAGTAATGATGGCTTGCAACTAGTTAAGGGTTCTTGTGTATTGTTGGATGCTTCTAGCTCTTTGTGTAACGACTCTTTAGCTAGTGATGTGAGTGATGTTGAGTCTTATGATAGCCCACCTTTATGGGATGATGAATGTGATGATTCTTTTGACTCTAATTTAACTTTGTTGGAAGAAAGTTTTGAACTTTACGAAGAAACGAGTCAAGAAGAATGTGTTGACGAATTCTTTGATTCTACTTCCATTCCTTTGGAAGAAAGATTCAATTTTTATGATAACATGAGCAATTGTGAATGTGGTGATGATTTGGTTGAGAGTAAAAAAGAAGTAAATTTTTTGATGCTAGAACTAGTATTAGTTGTTTTACTTATCTTATTCCTACTTTTGAAAGAACATTCTCGTTAACTTTTGCTAATACTTCTATGAGAAAAGGTAAGAATGTTTCTTTTGATGTTTTGATTGATCATTGTGAGCAAAAAGAACCTAACTTTATTGATTATTTAGTGAAGGTTCAACAAGCAAAAGTTGCTAAGGGTAAGGAAAGCCTTGAACTAACAATTTGGCATATTATTTGTCAAGAGCTTTTTCTTTTGCCCGAATGCAAGTATGGTATGTACATTTGACTTATGCTTATCTTGTGTTTATCTAAGGCCATTGAGGTAGAGATTCGTAGCTTTGAGTATTTTGATATTCTCTGTATGGTGATTCATGATGTTGGCCTATTTTTATGTTGCCATGTGAATTTGTTGTTGGAAAGCATGTGGATACTTGGGGAGTAAAGTTTGTTTTTGATCCCGAAGTTGTTTCTTATTGTGGTAAAGTGTCTTTATTTGGATTGGAGAGTATGATTTTTATTGTTACTTATGACACTTGGTTATACCAATAAAGTGTGAAATTTTTGAGAATTTTACAAGATTGTGGTTTTGGTGGAAGCATGGAACTTTACACTCTCTTGATTCTTCTCATGGGTATTATTTTCCTTATAGTCAAGATTGTGTCATTTATGTTGAAGAAATATTCCTTCTAGATTATGACACTTGGTTATCTCATAAAAGTGTTACTTTTGAGTGCAAGATTGAGACCTTTGATCTTTTAGCTTGGATATACAATGCTTTGATTGTGATTGGCTTGATACTTATATGTGGCCCTTTCTTGGTTTTGCAAGGTCCAAATTCGAGGACGAATTTCTTTTAAGGGGGNAGTGTTACTTTTGAGTGCAAGATTAAGAACTTTGATCTTTTACCTTGGATATACTATGCTTTGATTGTGATTGGCTTGATACTTATATGTGCCCCATTCTTGGTTTTGCAAGGTCCAAATTCGAGGATGAATTTCTTTCAAGGAGGAGGGGATGATACATGTCGGATGAGCACGCTTAGCGAGGATAATTTTCAAGTCAACATCATAGCATTGGAGTGTTTTAAAGGAGTCAATTTTAAGAAGGCCATATTTGCAATTAGCTATTTAGGCTAGTCTTATAAAGCTAAGGGTATTATAGTTATTTAGCTTAAATAGCACTTTAGTATACATAGTCCCTTCCTCTCATTTTGAAAGGGAGCTTTTGATGATGGATTGATAAACAAAGACCAAACCTTGAGAGGTTTAGGGTATCTTTTATTTCTCTTTATTTACCATGTTTTTAGATTATCTATGTTAGGTTTATCATGTATGAGTTCATGTTCATACTCTTGGATTATCTTTTGTATTTGAATGTTAATTCAGTGTTCTAGTTGTTATATCTTCTAGGGGCTTTGGACTGCACTCTTTACTTAGCTTAATCCGTGTTTTTTATTAGTGTTCTTCCTCGATTAGTGTTTATCATAGTAAATTCAAGGGGTCTAACTAGTTCATAGTTAGGTTCTTGTCTTTCTCTATTTTAAACCCTAATCTTCTATCTTTTGATTCCGTGTATTTTCGCTATAATCTGTGTTTTCGATATGATTCTGTATCACTCTTTTTCTCTTTCTCTTCCATGTTCTTCTTCTTCTTCTTCTTCTTTTCCATCGCCATAGCTGAACTACGAGTTTTCTCTATTAAAGCTCCTAGTCTGCTACATTCAAACCTCGGATTCTTTGAAATCCCTGCATTTGAATAACATTAGTATCTGAGTCCTCGATTCTCGATGATAAAAATGACGAAGGGTGGTAAGACTGCTAAGAATTCGACGACAGAATTGGGTAATATCAAGGAACTAATGCAACAATTGATCACCATAGTAGGTTCCTTAGCAGGTGAAGTTGCTCACCTAGGGTTGGCAAACTTTTGGGGAATTGAAGGAACAAATGGTGAACCCTTCAAAGAGGAATGAATTGATGTACTTGGTCCTAGTGGATCTAAGTCCAGATCCAATGGTAAGGAATCATGTGAAAGATATCATGTAGAGGAGGAAAATAATCAAACAGAACGACAGTATTCCAAATACACACAGATTTCATTCCTTGGATTTTTTTGGAAATGATTTAAGGTCGTGGTTATTCAAGGCAGAACAATTCTTCCAAATTGACAAGGTTCCATATGAGGAAAAGGTCATGGTTGCATCACTACATTTGGAAGGTGAAGCTATGGAATGGCATCAGGCCTTTATGAAGTACATGAGTTACACTCAGTCACCTACGTGGCCTGAGTATGTTATGTCACTAACTGAAAAATCTAGTGAGAACTATGATGATCCTATGGAAGAATTAAAGAAGATTGTTCAGTCTAGTAGTGTTAAGGAGTATCAGACAACATTTGAAAGGACTCTCATGTGGGTGAATTTATCACAAGAAAATGCAATAAGTTGCTTCATAGGAGGATTGAAAGAACGGCTGAAAATAGCAGTGAATATGACTAATCCAAGATCTCTTGTTCAAGCATTTAAGGCAACTCGGATGCAAGAAGCTTACATAGATGTTCAGTCCAAAGAGATTATGCAGAGAGTGTCATTACCTCCAGCACAGACCACCAATTTTAAAAGGAATATAGATAAAAAATACCAGAACAAATCATTATTGGCTTTACCATCCCCCATGAAAGATCAGCAAACAAATTTCAGTGGGGATTTTAACAGAAGAAGACTTGAGTGTTGAGGAAGCCAATGAGAAAAAGCCAAAAGGCTTGTGTTGCTTTTGCAATGAGAAGTATGTGCAGGGGCACAAATGCAAAAACCTTAAGAAAGTTTATGCATTAGAAGTTGAGAAGCAACTGGATCTTGGGTATTCTGAAGATGATGAAGGATCAGGAAATCCAGAACAAGTACTAGAGTTGGCTGAACAAACAGAACACATGGAGATATCAGTTCATGCATTGAATGGTTCTATGGGTCTTAAATGCATGAGATTTACTGGCTACAATGCTAGGAAGCCATTGCACATTCTCATATATACCGGAAGCGCACACAACTTCATCAACTCTGATTTGGTGTAGCAGTTGAGTAGTCCTGGTTGTTCACTGGTCCTCAGATAGTTGCTGCTCCAAATGGTAGTGGTATGCAGGTGGATACTGCTTGCAGACTATCTTGGCTATTGCAAGATGTTGAATTTGAAGCCAATTTCATATTGTTACCGTTAGCAAACTACGACGTGGTAATAGGAGTTGAATGGCTAATCACACTTGGGGACATCAGGATGAACTCTAAGAAACTCACTATGGAGTTCTTTTACAATGGAAGGAAGCATGTGCTCAGAGGTGCTGGTAACCAAATCAAATCTGTCAATGCGGGAAAAATAGCTAAATTATCAAGTACTCAACCCCAACTTACAATGATTCAGGTTATTCCATGTGTAGAAAATAAAAGCATGTAGTGGTATTCTTTGGAGGCTAGCAGTGAAAATTGCAGAAATAATCCTGGTTTGACATTACTGCTAGAAATATACAAGGATTTATTTGTTGAACCTACTGCATTATCACCATCCAGAGGAATATTTGATCACTAAATTATTCTTCAAAATGGTACTGAACCTATAAACAAAAGCCCTTATAGTATCCTGCAGTAAAAAAGGACATCATTGAAGGTTTGGTGCAACATATGTCAGATCTAGGCATAATCCACCCTAGTTGCAGTCCATTTGCATCTCTTATAGTTTTAGTTGGCAAAAAGGATGGCAACTGAAGGATATGTTTAATTAGACTACAGGGACCTCAACAAACAGACTATAAAGTAAAAATTTCCAATTCCCATTGTGGAATATTTGTTGGATGAATTAGGTGGCTCAGCGATCGTTTCTAAAATTGATCTAAGATCATGTTATCATCAGCTAAGGATGGTTGTTGTTGATATTCCAAAAACAACCTTTAAAACTCATTTAGGCCACTATGAGTATCATGTTATGCCCGTTGGCTTATCTAATGCACCAGCTACCTTTCAAGGCCTCATGAATATTGTGTTCCATCAGTTCTTATAGAGATTTGTTCTAGTCTTCTTTGATGATATCTTGATATACGACAAAACTATGCAAGAGCATCTGCAACACTTACAATTGGTCTTTGAAGAAATGAGGAGGCATCAGTTATTTGCAAAAAGGAGCAAATGTTCTTTTGGAGTCCAAAGGATTGAATATTTGCGTCACTTCATCACTGCTGAAGGTGTCTTAACAGACCCTCAGAAAATTGCAACTATACAGAACTGGCCCATTCCCACCACCCTAAAGTAATTAAGAGGGTTCTTGGGGTTAGCAGCCTACTACATAAGGTTCATCAGAGGTTTTGGAATCCCTAGCCAACCTCTAACTGACTTCTTGAAGAAGGAAGGCTTCAAATAGTCACCACAAGCTACTGAGGCTTTCAATGAACTGAAGAGAGCACTGACTCAAGCTCCTGTCCTAGCTCTTCCTGACTTCACCAAAACTTTTGTGGTGGAGACTGATGCTAGTAGTTATAGGATAGGAGCAATGCTTATGCAACAAGGACATCACATTGCCTTTATTAGCAAAGCTCTGTCTCAGAAGAAGGCTCTCATGTCTGTGTATGATAGAGAGTTACTTGCTATTGGACATGTTGTGATGAAATGGTCTCAATACTTATTTGGGGCAAAGGTTCATCATTAGAACTGATAAGAAAGCCTTGAAATTTTTGATGGAACGGAAAATTCACATTAACACTCAACTTAGGTGGTTAACCAAACTAATGACATTTGACTAATGTCATAGAGTATAAAAAAGGACTTGAGAATAAAGTGGTTGATGCACTCTCAAGGATCAATGGTGTTGAATTATTGGCTATGGTGGTCTTCCCTAAGTCTTCTGAAATGTTACAAGCCATTTTTGACAGCTGGGATCGTGATTTGGAACTGAAGAAGTTGATTGAAGAAGTACAAACATACCCAACTACGCATCCTCAGTACATTTCGTCACATCAACAACTGAGAAGAAAAGGCAAGTTGATTGTAGGCAAAAGCCCCATCAGATAATCCATAATATATCAATGGTATAGCACATTACAAGGTAGCCATTCAGGAGTGGAAACTACTCTCAAAATATTACAAACACTATTCTATTGGAAGGACCTCAGGTAGGATGCAGAACCTTTAGATAAAGGTGTGATGTCTGTCAAAAGAGCAAGGCAATCTAGCAGCTTCACCTGGACTGTTAGCACCATTACCTATTCTTAAACTGTTTGGTCTCAAATTAGTATGGATTTCATTAATGGACTACCAAAGGTTAAGCGGTATGAAGTGATTATGGTAGTTGTAGACAGGTTGAGCAAGTACTTCCTTTCATTGAGGCATCCTTATACTGCCCAAACAGTAGCCCAGGTCTTCTTGGATAATATTTTCAAGTTGCATGGCTTCCTTGAAGCAATCACCAGTGATTGAGACACAGTATTTTTAAGCAACTTTTGGCAGGAGATCTTTGCATTAGAAGGTGTGCAACTCAACATGTCCTCAGCTTAGCACTCTCAGTCAGCTGGCCAAACTGAGGTAGTGAATAGGTGTCAAAAAACTTACCTGCGATGCTTTTGTGCAGAAGAACCTACTAGCTGGTTGTCTGTCTTTCTATGGCTGAGTATTGGTACAATACCAACTATCACTTAGCCATTCATACCACCCATACGAGGCATTATATGGAAAACCTCCTCCATTACATCTTTCATATATTCCTGGTGAATCAGCTGCAAGTGAGGTGGACAACATCTTAACTACTAGGGAACTCAAACTACGACTATGTTAACATCATTGTCAAGAGTCCAGCTTATAATGAAGAATTAAGCTGATAAGCACAGGAGTGACAGATCATTTCAAGTGGGAGATTGGGTCTATTTGAAGGTTCAACCTTACAAGCAAACAACTATTTATTCTCAGCCATATCACAAGCTAGCTGCTAAGTTCTATTTACCCTTTCAAGTGACCAAGAGGATAGGTTCTGTGGCCTACACTTTTTACTCCCAGTATCAGTCAAAATCCATCCAATTGTCCATGTTTCTTTATTGAAGAAGTGTCATGTTGTCCTTGAACATATCACTTATCCTCAGTAATTGGCATTGTTGATCCTAACCGCCCTGAACCAGAAATGATTTTGTAAAGAAGAATGGTGAAAAGGGGCAACAAGGTTGTTGCACAGGTGCTAGTTAAATGGCTTGGCTTACCCGTTGATGCTACTTGGGAATACTATAATGAGCTAAAGAAATTGTTTCCTCAATTTGATCCTTCAGGTCAAGGATCTCTTTTGGGGGGAATGTACTGTTACATAATTAATGTTGATTTTAATAGTTAATCGTGAACTTAAAATTAATAAAACAAATGCCCGTTAGTTATTAGTTCCCGAAGTTAGTTGGTATTCAAAAGTTAGTTGGAAGTTATTTAGAAAGTTGTTAGAAGGAATCTTCTATTCAAGTCCAATGCAATACATATAATCGATTGTATTACATTTAGAAATCATCAATAAGAATTACAATCTTTCCGACAATCTCTCTTATTGTCTTTCCCTTCCCCCGTTCTTCTTCTTCTTCTTCTTCTTCTTCTTCTTCTTCTTCTTCTTCTTCTCTTCATTTCCATCGCCATAGTTGAACTTCAAGTTTTCTCTGTTAAGCTCCTAGTCTGCTAAATTCAAACCTCGGATTCTTTGAAATCCCCGCATTTGAATAACATATGCTAGCGAGCCTAACACTGTTTGGCAGACCTGCGAACGAGTAAGGAAGAAATATGAGCTCATTGATTGGTTCCGTACTTCATTATGTCTGCCTTTAGAATCTGGTCCCCCGTATTCTTCCATAGTCCTCCCTTTATCACAGGGGCGGAGTCGGTGTACATGTTACAGGTTTTGTCAAACTCAATAACTTTGGTTCAAATCCAATATTTATCTTAAGAAATTCATTGAATATGTATAAATTCTTAATTTAGAACTCTAGCAACTTAAAAGAACTAGCATCCCGAACCTAGAAACTTTAAATCCTGGCTTCGTCTCTGCTTTATCATATTCCTCATTTAGAGTTTTGTTTCTTTTTTTTCTTTTTTTTGAAAGACAAAAAGTTTAATCATGAAAAATTACGCGACGCATCAAACATATACATTGTATTTACCATTCGTAGCTATATTTGATTTTTATAGCAAATCCATGAAATAAGAGATTAATTGTTTTGAACAAAAATAAGAGAGCAACAAGCTCTCCAAGCTCAGTTGGTTAGAGAGCCCATTTAGTTAGCGGAGGTTTTGAGTTCGACTCTCAACAAGAGTATTTTATTTTTCTGTATTTTTATATTCGGCTTGGTTGTATTCGTTGCACGAACGAATACTTGTATACACCCATGTATTTTGCCTTGTTTATAAATACACGAATACAATTGTACAAACGAATACAATTGATATATATTGTATTCGTTGGTGAACAAAATACAGTTGGCACATGTTGTATTCGTTGCACGTTTGAATACAAGTGATACAAGCTGGTAACAATTAAACAGTAGCTACAAATGGTAATTAGGCAAACTATAGTTACTAGACTCTAAACTATAGTACTTTATGAAAAATCCTCTTTAATCAAAGCAAGCATACCCGCCCCACAGGAAAACCTAATGCTAACAAAACTAGGGACAAGAATTTAGACTGATAACAAGCTATTAACAGATCCAAGTCCTGGTAGGATTGTTAGTACTAGTTTTTTTTTGTTCGTGCATTACAGAAGGAGCCCGTTTGACAATTAATGAATTGTTAAATAATGAATTTCTTGAAGTAGAAATAAGTAAATTTACTAAACAAGAGTACAAAATTATCTTATGTTCATAACGTGAACAGAGATGAAAACTCTGATTAGGGTCAGACCCTAATCCCAAGCAAATTAGGATCGGGTCTATGAATTCTCACTGACCATGTCACTCTATTTAATCTCATCTGAAACAAAGCTCGGTAAGCTTTAAGCGGGCTTTAATTAAGCCGAGCTGAGTCGAGCCAAACTTTAACCAAGATCTAGCTGAACTGAGCTTCAACCGAATCAAAACTAAACCTAGCTGAACTAAGCTAAAAGAAGAACCAGCTTAGCCAAGCCAACCAGCACAGTGCCCAAGCTTACATCTCAGTACACCAGACCAATGTACACCTGCTTGAGCTTATAATATGCAACCCTACTTGTTGAGCATATGCAAGGAAAAGCAGCGGAGGAAGAATTTTCTACTACAAATGTCTCGAGATGCAGTAAGACCGTCACACGATTCAAGGACAGTACCAGGTACTTTACTATTTATACTTCTCTAACTTCTTAAAAGAAATCTTAAACGTAAGCTTCGCATTCATCAGCTAGATTATACTACACATTGCACGACTCTCCAAGCTTCTCAAAAAAATGATAACCCTAAAGCTTCACATTCACCAAGCTCTCAATCATAACCATTCCTTAACAGTAATCCACCTATCTAGAAGAAAAAGGGATGCCAAAAACTAACTATTCTGAAAATATATTCATGAGAAAGAATTGAGATAACATTGTACTGGGCTGCTCAATCTCATTGCAAATCTATATCAAAAAAGTTTGGAATTAACAAATAGCCGCACTAACTTTCAATATCAAGATTGATTTTATGTAAAAACTAAAATGCTCATCAAGGAAAATGGGCAAAAGTAAGCAAAAGGCTACAAAGGGACAAGAAAAAGGATGAGGGGTAGGTTCCGTAGGAGCTGTATCCGTGAACAATGTGTTTTCCAAGTCCACAAAATTCTGGGACCACAAAGTTGTTGTGAGACAAAAAAGAGGCCTCACACAACTAAAGTCAGTTACATGAGACACAATAAAAAATTTCCATTTTTACTCTCTAATTCCAGCTCCTGAATCCACGTCAATTTCTCCCATCCCTGTGTCTTCCTCCTCTTCACTATCTTCATCACCACTGATCTCCTCATTTTCACGACCAAGCTTAGCCATCTGCTCAGCAAGTAATTTGTCTTCCCGTTCACTCACCTGAAGAGATTAATCACATCAGAATCGCCACAGAAGAAATAAGATAACAAAGCCAAAAACAGAAAGCAAGAAAAGAAGAAAACGGGAGCCAGAGATGCATACACTTTTCTGATTAAAGTTTTCAATTCTAGTCAGTTCAATGTTATCTGTCACAAGTTTCCGTTCTAATTGATATGCTGAATGGATTCACTTGTAATGTAGTTCTACCAATTATTTAACAGTATTTTATTCATAAACCTAAAAAAGGCCAGTTGTAAATAAAGATTGGAAGTCCCTTTTATTAACTGAAAAACTTTTGCCCATGTACATCTACACTGTTGCAACCAAAACCAAATTAGAGATTCAGAAGCCAACTTTATAACAACAGCCACAACTAGAAAGCATTCAGACTACTAGCAGTGCCTAGAGAAAAATCGGAGAGCTTTATTCAATCGAAATATACATATTTCCATCAACATATATATATGTATCAAGGACCATGTTGTACTAGTTCACAAGTAATTCCAAAGTAAAATACAAAACAAGTATGGCATCTGTGATATAGAACCTCCTGAATCTTAGCCCTGCCATCAAATGATTATTAAGAGATTTACCAACTATATCTATTATGGTTAATCTGGATTCTGGTCTCCAAATAAAGGTCATCCAAACATAGGAAGAAGCACATTTCACAAAAAAGGTACTCATAATGAATATAGTCGCTCACCGCTCTAGGAGCCTCCTTGACAGCAAGTTTTCCTTTGTGACGCTCTATTTCCTCGGTGCAAGCTGCAATTGCTTTAGTAAGGATTGCTATGCCTTGCTCCTGCCAAAAGCAATAAAATAGAAACCGTAACCTAACAAGTTGAATTCTCTTAAAAATTACAAAATTTAGAGAGGAACTACATGTACAAAACTATATATCAACGGTTCCACAATCAGATATAAACAAAGAGGGAAATGTTGCAACCGAGAAGCTGTATAGACAAGTTTGTATTTGCACTCCAGGTAGTTGTTAGAAGGCATAATACGGTAGGTGATAACAGCTAAGAAGGCATAATGCGGTAGGTGACCAATTAAGAAACTAGTATAAATGCTTGCACAACTTGATTTTTTGAAGGAAATATGCTCAGCAATTGCCCACTAAAGTATTTTTCAATTCTTTTTTTCACTTTCCAGCAGCAGTACAACATAAGAGATTGATTCTAGAAGTAGCTTTAACATTGATTATAGTCAATGAGCATACTTGAGAGTATGAAACGATAATGGCAGTTAAAAGAATGATTCTATGAAGTTGACATTCATTCTTAACCACCTAACTTGAAAATAAGCACAATAAAACCAAAGAGAAAGCCAAAAGATTTTTGGGAAGCAACCCATGATGGATAGGAGAAAAATGACATCGAACAGGTGGTCCCCGAAGGTCATAGTAAGCAAAAGGGGGCGTCCTTCTTTGACTATAAAACTATGATAGATAAGTGGAAGCATTAGTGATAAAATAAGAACTCACTCTGCAACAGCTGAGATGATGGAGAGAGAAGAGAGAGAAAAGAGTCTTTCAAGCTAAATCATGGTGAAGGAGGTAATAGCACATAGCGGGCAGTCTATATGCATTTGGCCTGCTACTTGCTCAGAGATGGACGAAGAATGTTTCCATAAACTTTTCCGCCGGCTGATCGAATTCCGATATTAAACCTGGGTAAGGAACTCTGACCCCGCCCTTGAAGCAGTTAGCTTTCCCAACTTTCTTCGTTTTTTCAAAAATAAATAATATGCTTTCAAGGCGGAACTAACATGTACTGCATGTTCTTGACCAAAAGGACCTCAGAACAATAAAAATGCTCCACTACAAACCAATCTGATACTTTTGAAAGGTGAAGACTAAAAACATTTCACTCAGGTAAAACAGGCTACCCATTAAATATATGCAATAAACAATTACTTACCTTGTCAAGAGTCTGAGTATTGAGCACATATGCTGGAGGAGCAACAAGTTTAATTTTAACTGGGCAATCATCATTACCCGCAGCTTCTGCTTTACGCATAGCTTCCTGCACCAGACGTGAAATAAATCATCAAAAAAAAAAGGAGGGGGGGGGGGGGGGGGGGGGGAAATAAAAAAAAAATTTGACCCCGAACAAATTTTTCTTTTT
>ML262889.1:40291-56361 GCA_005239495.1 Nicotiana undulata
CGGGGGGGGGGGGGGGGGGAGGGGTTAACATTACAAACAATATGTGACCTGTACAAGTTGTTTCCCCTTTTTGACAGGTATTGTTATCATTTTATTGATCAATGACAGCATTAAGAAAAATGCAACATCTACAAGTGATAACAACTGGTTGAAGAAATAGACAATTGCATGAAAATGATGATGCCAAATATACGAACCTTGATGTGAAGAACACCGTCAAACTGAAAACATTTCATCTCAATATCTGCTCGAATCTTCAAAGGCTGTGGAGTCATTCTCCTCCGAATATTCTTGACTAATGCATCTTTAACTTCCTCAGATAGAGCAGGAGCAACCTTAGTTACCTACGGAGGATAAGATATTAAATATCATTAGACATCATTGGACGAAATTAATCAAGAAAATGATATGACAAAAGAGTATACCTCCTTCCCATCAGGGCCAATTTCTTTAACTTCACGGGTGAGGGAATTAAGAATTGAATCTGGATCACTGACAACCAATTTGAATGCCTGGAATCAAAACCAAGAAATCCATAATGAATCTTGCCAATCAGAAGAGGGAAAAGAAATCTTTGGAAATTGATATAAATTCCCACCTCAAAAGCATGACCATATTTTCTGTATAAAGGCCAACCAACATGAATGTACAAGTCCTGCAATAAACAAGGCAAATGATTAAGAGCAATTGAAGAGAAGAAATTTAAAGATCTATTTGACAGGGACTAGAAGAGGAAAAAGCTTAACAGAATCGTATGGATCTGAAAGTACATTATGCACCAAAACGTGTTCATCTCAAATAAATAATGATGAATATCCTTCTTATTTCTCAAACAGCAAGTAATTGCAGCAGGTCCTGGTAACTTACCGCAGAAAGAAAAGCAAATTGGGGGGGGGGGGGTAAATGGACATCAACTTTAAAGCAGCAGAAGTTCTAATTAACATGCGGAAAACTATGTGTTTGCAAGGCCAAGGGCACATAGATAAAGCAGCTACACGCGTTCAGTAAACTATTAGGCACAGTCCCGATAAGGCAGAAATGCTCAGAGGCACCGGGATGGAATAATCACCCTTAAGCCAAAATATTACACGCCAAGGGATAGAGAGAAAGAGCAAATGAAGGTAACAAACGCCTTCATGTTAAGGCATATCATAGAATATATTTTATTTACGCAATCCCAGTTATGGAGCAGTAAAACATAGAAAAGAAAATGGTAAAATTCCCACATGTAAACCAGTGTTTTGGAGAGCAAGAAGCGGAAAAAAGCGAGGAGGCCTCGCTTCGAAGCGTGAAGCGAAGTGCGCGCTTTTTTCATGTGAAGCGCAATTTAATACATAAATAAAAAAATATTAAGTAGGCATAGAACATATTAAGCAAATGTTTCAATTCTTAAAATAACATTGGACTTTTGTGCTACTACTAATTGCAACTCCATACACCCAAAGATGGATCTTTTTTTTTTGGGGGCTTGATGCCATTGAATAATAAGATAGAATTTACTAAAATCACCAAAAAAAACAGAACTGTTAAAACATGGCAGAACCAGTGAACATCAGTTTAAAAAAAACAGAGCAGTATAACATAGAAAACAGCGCAAAATAGAGAAAAAAAGAAGAGAGAGAAGACAAGAAAAGAAGAGAGGAGTCAAGAGGAAGCAAGTAAACTAGAGAAAAGCAGAAGAGGAAGAGAAGAGAAGAAAGAGAAGAAGAGAATGAGAAACTTACCTCGAGAGAATAAGAGAAGAACGGAAGAAGAGATGTCGCACGATGTTTTGGCTTATGGCCGTAGCGAGAAATGTTTTGGAAGAAAGGTGCGTGAGTGTAGTTGCAATTTTTTTTAGAAAAAACCCTAGGCAACTGCTGGACCTTGCTTAAGCGAGCTTTTCTCGCTTTTTTTCCTTGCCTCGCTTCTCGCTTTTTTGCCTGAAGCGCTCGCTTTTTTCCAGATGCTTCGCTTTAGGTGCGAAAAGCGCAGACCTTGCGCTTAGCCTCGCTTCAGCGCTTTAAGCGAGAAGCGCTCGCTTTTAATAACCCTGGTGTAAACAGTTAAAAAGGTGATACAATTCACAATTGAGTTACTCAATTAATTAGGATTCATAACTATGTACTGCCACCAATCCAGCAGGCCCAGATCATACACCAGCAGAACAGGTATCTTCCCCCTGCAATTCAATTCACAAGTTATGTGTTGAAACCCTACATTGACCACAGGACAACATCCAATTGCAGTAACATCAGCAGTTTTTCTCTGCTCATAAACTCCCTAAAAAGCAAAGATTACATTCCAGTTCCTGCTTGGCCTTGAAGCAAATCATTATCCAAAGAACTAAATCCAAGAGGAAAGTTAACATTGCCCAAACTTCACAATAATGTGACAGAATACATTGTGAAACATACTTCTTGCAAATCTAGGTATTCTACATTTCTAAATCAAGAGGTCTTATGAAGAGAAATTAATCGGATGGTATCCACAAACAAACTGATAATGGTAAACATAAAATTAAACCATTTTTTTTCTTTTGTGATATACAACTGTTATCTTAGAAGAGCCTTCATATACCCCTGTGGCCCTATCCCTAATCTTTAAGACATGGCACAAAGGACCGAGCTCACAGCTAAATTTCCCAAATCACAGTTATTCTGAGTTTTTCTAAAAGAATTCGGTTTCATCATACTGCTTAAAAGACAAAGCGGAGCAATTCGACCTTATCCGGGAAAAAACCCAGATTTAAGAATCATTTGGCATAAACACTTCTTTTGCTTTGGTTTTCATCTTTAGGCCAGTACACCAGTCAAAGCTCAAAATAGGAGTGCACCAAAATGCCAAGTCAACAACAGTAACTCAGTCCCATTCACTTCACACTTCAGTAATTTCTAATATCTAGAGACCTCATATTCAACTGAAAATCCAAAGATGATAGCGTTCAAGATAACAAAAGCAATATTCAACTACGAAGTCTAGGTTTTGCAACTGAAACTAATTGACATTCAAATAATAATTTGGATTAAAGCAAATAAAGATATGTGTCGCTTGAAACTAACAATATAATCGGTATAGAAACCGAAAATCTTGCTAATATTCAATCTCACAATCCCACTTACAGGAAAGGAAGAATGTTTGGAATTAGAACAGAAAACAAATCAAATTTATCATAAAAGGAATGAAAATTTTAACAAGGAATTAGATTACCTTGAGAAGATCAAGAGTTGTTCAGAAAACAAAAGAGAAGATTTTTCCTCTCTCAATACGTTAATTATCATCCAAAAACTAAATTCCTAACTAATGAAACACTTTAGGTTTAACTAGGACTCAAAAATATAAGAAAAGCCCCAGAATGTTCTTAAAATAAAAGCTCCAGGTCGGGTTGGCGAAGTCTCCCGCTGCAATTTTGCGCTACCGCCCAGATGTGCAATGCAATTTGCACTTTGAGCGCAAATCTGCGCAGAATTTAGCAGTAGCTTTTTATGTGGGCTTCTCCTTTGGCTCCTCCGATGATTCCATGTCACTTCCAATGACATCACAAGCACATGAAAGTATTTGTAAGGTACTTCCAAGTCTTTTAGCTCCTCCTCAAGAAGAAAACACTTCTTGATCTTCATTTGCAGCCCAACCAATTTCACTTGGAGATCCTTCGCAAGCGATCGAGGACGTTGGAGAGACTCCTTGATAATTGTGTCACGTGTTGGTGAGCTATCCTTGATGCTATCAAAAGACATAACCAAATATTCTCCCTTGTTTCAATATATATGCCATGTTTCTTCATTTAGAGACATTGCAAGAATTATGACATCATTCCATTCAATACAACTTTCAGAACTTCAAAATTTTAAACTTAAATATCATGTATTCTAAATCAAGTTAACTTCTCATCCATTACTTTAATATTCTCCATCCATTATCACTACTCCCCCTATCCCATTTTGGCACACTTCCCTTTTTATTCTGTCCAACGAATGGTACTCCCTCTGTTTCAATTTGTTTGAACCTATTTGACTAGGCACGGATATTAAGAAAAAAGAGAAGACTTTTGAAACTTGTGATCTAAAACAATCCATAAATATTTGTGTGGCTATAAATCATCTCATGAAGGGTCGGGAAACTTTTACCATTAAATTGTTTTCAAATTTAGAAAGAATTCATTTTTTTTAAACTGACTAAAAAGAAAATAAACTCAATTAGTAACCGAGGGAGTACTTTTCTATATAGAAATAATTCAATTTTAAACTTCTTAATTTACCGTTAATTAGATGATATATAGTCAAACACCGTGTTTTAAAAGGCGTTTTGGGGCGAGCCCGGGACGAGCCCTAGGGCGATGCGCACCAAAAATGCCCTGAGGCGATGGTGGGGACGAAAATCTCAAGAGGCGTACGCCTAGCAATTCGGCGCGTTTTTGTAGTGAGGCGTAAGCCCAAGAGACTTTTTCAAATTAAAACAGAATTTACCGAAGAAGTCCTTAATATAATACCCAAACTCTCAAATATCCTATAATTACCCAAAAAATTTAAAAAAGAACTAAAACATTAAATTTAAAAGTAAAGACCTTTTTTTATTTCTATAAACCCTAATTTATGGTTTTCCCAATTCTTTATCTTGTCCACTAGTCTGCTACTATCTCCCAAAAGTAACGAACGGTCAACTCTTTTTTGCAAATACAAAGAAAACATCACTATCCTCCATAGCAGCAAGTTCAAAATTCAAATTGCAGGTTAGTCATACTTTTTGTTCCTCCGTGTAGAAAACTTTATTCTTTTCAACTCAAGTTACTTGTGCTTGTAAGTAGCGTATAATGTATTGTTTTGACTAGTTTTATGTGGTGATGGAGCACATCTATATATATTTTTCACTTATTTATAGTTTTCTACAATTTTTGTGCAATTTTACCTATTTAAAATTATTTATTGTAATTATATTATTTCATGAAATATTAAAATTAAATACCCATGGGGCTTAAGCCTCACGGAGTCATATGTAAAATGTCCCGCCTTAAGCCCACGCTTTTTAAAACACTGGTGACACAAATATATATGGCTTGCTTTAGAACATAAGTTTCAAAAATCTTTCTTTTTTCTTAAACTTCGTGCACAGTCCAGAGGCGACCCTTCCATAAAGCAAGTAAAGCAATCGCTTTAGGCCCCATATTTGTGGGGGGCCCATTTTTTGTTACACCTAATAAACTATGTATAAGTTTAAACAAGAGTTCGGTAAAGTGAAAAAGTTTGATTTCTTTCTAACAAATATAGAGAAGAAGGATTTGCAAATGCTATGATTTATACCAAGGAAATTGAACTTGAAATGAATATCGGACCCAAGATTCGTAAGAAACGTGTGATATATAGGAAGTAACAATTTGATGTGAATGTTGATAAAGAAATGTCAAAATCTTTCGAAGAGTACTTTAGAGTTGATTACTTTTATACATAATAGAGAAGGTTATTTTTTCACTTCAAACTAGATTTGAACAATTCAAAGCATATGAAAACATTTTTGGTTTTCTATTTGACAGTAAAACCTAAGATCACTAGATGTTGGAAATTTGAAAAAATATTCTTAATCTTTAATGTTCCTTAAAGTATAATAATCAATTCGATATTGATGGTTTAGATTTATTTTCTGAATTAAAAATATTAAGGAAAATAGTACAATTGGAAGATAACATTTTAATTGATACACTTAATCAAATAAAAAGATTTAATTCTTTCCAAATGCTTAAATTGCTTATGAAATAATGCTCATAACTCATGTTACCGTTGCTTCAGGGGAAAGAAGTTTTCAACATTAAAATAGATAAAATCTTAGTAAAAAAAAAACAATGTCACAAGAAAGGTTAAGTGGATTAGCTATATTGTCAATTGAGAAATACTTATTTGAAGTTATTAATTATAAGAAAATTAAATAACTTTGTATCTAAGAAAAGCTGAAGAAAATAGACTTCAAACAAATAATTACAAAAAAAAAAAAAAAAAGTTAAGGTCTCTCACTCGCACAGTCAAACACCGCCACAATAATTGGGACATAGGGAGTACGAAAAGTCAAAATAACATCTTAAACTCCAAATTCAGCTAAATACTGTCATATAAAATGATACAGAGGGAGTAGTACCTCCAGATCAATTCCCATGGTTTCAGCAACGTGACGCATGATTGAATGAACAAGCTTACTCTTATTATACCTCTCCTCACAAGCCGATATGTCTTCTTCAGAAACCCTTCGTTTACTCAGATCAATATATCCTTTCTCCTTATCAACCCTAAGAACCATAACCGGTTCGATACGGCCAACTTTGATAAGACTGCTAATACTCCGAATTCTACGGCGAGAGAGTTCAGAAAAAAGAATCATTCCTTCTATGTTGTTGTACTCGAGAAGCGAAACGTATGCGCCGCTGTCCGCCATGCTTTTCACCTGTATCATTACTGCCATGTCCACTTCTGGGTACTTGGCTTCGTACATTCGGCATTCGAGGTTCGGGGAGTTGGTCGCCATGATTGGGGCGATTTTTGGAGTGGAAGTTATTAGGGTTTCGGAGAAAGTCTGAGGGGGGTTTTGGAGAAAGGGATGATAAAAAATGGGTTTTTGTCTGTGGAGGGGCTGAATGAAGAGATACCACCCAGAATTGTATTGGTATTTTACCTGGTTTGTTTGGGCAGAGAATATTTAATATAATTTTTTATTAAAAAATATTCTTTGAAATATACAACATACACAATAAAACATGTAAGTATCATTTTATGAACATGTAAATATACACCAGATATGCATACGTTCAAGTCTATCCAAAGTCCACTAGTTTTTCTTGAATTATAATTTTATTATTTAAATAGTCGAAGAAATTAAAAAAATTCAGGATAAATTTTGCATTAATTTTTTTAAAAATAGTTATCATCTTTTTTATTTTTTTTCATGAAATAGTATATAATATTATTATATAAACCCGTCAACTGATAAAACTTGTGCAACAATATGAAAACAGATCAATAATAATACAATTAATAGGTTAAACAATTGTCTGATTTTATTGATATATCCCTTGGAAAATATTTTTGCCAATCAAGAAACCTTGCTATGGTGCATAATTCCATTTGAATATTGTTCGTAACAATTATCACCGTTTGTGAGAATGCTAATATCTGTTGGCAAAGTTGAATCAAATAGAAATTTTGAGAATAATAGGTTTTTAATTAAGAAGATGTTGGCGATGTAGTTAAAAGCAATAGTTCTTTTCTTTCTTTTTTAAGTTTAAGACGTGAGTTTTGGAGTTAGGTATTTTCTAGAAATGAAGTTAATTACTTATCTCTTAAAATCTAATGTTAAATTATTTTTTTAGGCATTAAAAAAACTTCAACCTCTAATGTAATTAGAAATGCCGCATTTCACAATCATATTAGCAAAATTAACCATACTAATTTTATTACATTATTTACTTATCTTGTCCTAGTATTGCCAATTGTCTTAAGCAATGTCAAATGACTTATTATTAGGTTGTCACTTGGCTTAATGTGAATATTTGAAAGAAGAAATCACATAATAATTATTTTCGTAGGAGAACGTGGATAAGAATCAATTATGAAGGTAGTTTAGAATTATTGTTTCAAGTCAATGTTTGGAAAGACATTAGTCGTGGGGTTGAACTTTCGGGTGATTTTTTTTCCTTATTTCTTGTTTATGTGTAAGAAAGATATGAAGCATAAATTACAAACTGCAACAAAAAAAATATATGAAAAAATATTAATTTCTTTTTGTATTGGAAGGCTTAATAAATAAATAAATAAAACTATCAAACAAACGTGGCAGGAAGTATTAAATTTTTAAAATTGGCAGGTTTAATTTTTTAATTTTAATTTTCTATCTTCTATTCTAAAATTTGAAACTTTTGTTGTAGTTTTATCCTAAAAATTTAAACTTGACATGTTATAGTGATGACATTCATCGAAATAGTATCAATTTTTTGTCTATTATTCAAATTCTTCAACTGTCTGAATTTATCAACAAATTTTTTAGTGATATTATTTAAATTAGTTTTTTTCAATTAATTTAAATTATAACTATCCTAACATTATATTTATTTCCACTTTTCGTATATTTCTTCTAATGAAATTTAGTATTTAACTTATAATTTAAATACCATTATTTTTATTAAAGTATGATTTTGAATTCATTAAATTATAAAGAGAGAAGCCTTTTATTTTTTTATTAAAAGTCTAGAGATAAGCCTTTTAATATTCACATTATTCAATTTGTCTAAATTTGTAAATAAAACTTTTGTATAATATTGACTGACTTTATAATTGTATCTTGGTAATTTTTTGGTTCTTAAATTTTTTTCATGAATAATTGTAAAATTTATCAAGTGGCTTTGTAGTATCTTGACACTTGGCTTAATCTTATGAATAACAATTTTTTTATCGTAAAATTGCTAGGTGACTTTTTGTTATGTTGTCAGTTGGCTTAATATGGTGTCTTTACCCATCCTTTTATTATGTATAGATAATATAATATATAATATATAAATACCTCCTCTAATATAACATAGATAATATAGATTTCTTACTTCGTTCAAAATATATATGTTTTACTATTTTGTATAAAATATATCAATATTTTGATTATTTTTCTCTACATTATTTGGAATAAGCAATTAGACTTTCCTTCTATGTTTAAATTCAAATTCAAAAAGAGTAACTAATTATTAATAATAAATAATGCATAATTCAATTTTTTTAAAATTTAAATTCAAAAAGAAACTGAATATTACATAATCTAACTGACTTAATCCTAAAATTGCCAAGTGGCTTTTTATTATGTTGCCACTTGGCTTACTATGTTATTTTTTCCTTTTCTTTTATTGTATATAGATTATAGTCCTGGCAGTTTTGGTTGTCACGGTTAATAAAAACAATTGGTTCAAAAGTATTTATTATTTTAAAATTAAAATAATTACTTAAGTTTTTACCTTTAACTTTAGAAAAAATTACTCAATTTGGCATTTCAAAGAAAATATACTACTAATATTAGTTAGTTTATAAATACTATTAATATTAGTCAATTACTCATAAAATGCTACCAATGTTAACTCAATTAATTATTTATATGATTAATTGAGTTACTTTTCAGAGTATGGTGGCTAAAACTCAAATTAATTATCTCCTCATAAGGAGTTGAAATAAAGGATTATGCAAAGATTGCAAGGTTATCTCGAGTGAGATACTCGCGACTCAACATAGGCTCTTGGGGATGGGTGTCGTCATCATGAAGAAGAAGGTGGTTCGAGGTCATCTAAGGATTAGGTCGGGTGCCTTGACGAAGGATAAAGCTCAGGAGCTGGAGGGGAGGTCGTTGGCTATGGGGGACTGGAGGAATAGTGGGGATGCAAGCGATATATGGACGATGACGGAGAACTATATAAGGGATGGGAGAGAGAGGTGTTAGGGGTATCGAAGGGTTACATGGGCGGTCACAGGGGCGACTGGTGGTGGAACGTCGAGGTCCAAGGAAAGGTGGAAGAAAAGAAAGCGGTGTACCGGAAGTTAGTGGACAGTACAAATGAGGATGAGAGGAGGAAAGAAAGATATAATAAATCTAGGAAGGTGGCGAAGTTATCAGTCACGGAAGTTAAGACTGCACCATTTGGTCACCTGTACGAAGAACTGGGGGACAAAGGCGGGGACAAGAAGTTGTTCCGGCTGGCCAAGGCGAGCGAGAGGACGACTCGTAATCTAGACCAAGTGAGTGCAACTTCTTTTTTTGTTCTGTTTTTAGAAAATATTCCACTAAGCATAGTGCTTAGTGGTATTTTTTTATTATTAATAACAAAATCAAGATACAAATTGTATCGATGTCTAACCAAGTACAAATGAGTAAAACAAAAGTGTACATCAATCCTATTACCATAATTGAGTAATGAACTCAATTGTGATAGTACAAAATGTGCTACTAATTATTTCTTCGAGACCAAATCCACAGGTCCTACATAGCATGGTACTACAAGTTCGTGGTCCTGCACTAGTTGAGGCGAAAAAAAGGCCTATAGTTTGTGATTTCGCTTGCAAAAATCTCGTAGTAGCCTTGCATACATATGGACAGTCCAGTCGGTTATAGATTCTTGATCCCTCGTATAATCAGTATGTGATTGACATTTCTTCCGCTTTGCTATCCCATAGCCCGTAATTTCGCACCAAGACCACATTTCTTCCAAGATGCAATTGTGTTGCCTTGTTGTCATTTATTTCTTTATTTTTCGTTATTAGATTATATTATATTATGTTCAAGTTTCTTTTGTCTAGTATGTGTCTTGACCTTGCTTAGTTACTACTCTACCGAGGTTAGGATTGATACTTACTGTGTACTCATGCTATGCTTTTACACATTTTTTGTGCAGATCCATGTATTTCAACTCGTGTCGGACGCCAATGATTGGACTAGATATTCCAGAGACTTCAAGGTATACCTGCTTGACGCCCGCATGCCTCGGAGTCACTTTCTATTAGTTTCTTTTCTACTGTTTATTTTCACATCAAACAATATTGTATTTTGAGACTTCTAATGTACTTCGTAGAGCTTATGACTCAATGTCACCTATTTGGGGGAGTTTTGTGATTGTTATTCAGTATTAATGATATCATGATATTTATGAGTTAATTTAATATTCTTAGTGGTTATTTTTATTATATTCTCTTGTATGTTAGGCTTACTTAGTCTTAGAGACTAGGTGCCATCACAATATCCTAAGGTGTGAGTTTGGGGTCGTGACATCTGGGACCTGAGCTGGTCCAACTGGAATAGTATGAACATGGATCTCCTCCTCCTGCTCGAACTGAGGCTATGCAGTAGGTGTTGTTACACATGCTCTAGGTTGAGCTCTACCTCTACCTTGACCTTGGCTCCAGCCCCTACTCTTGGTAGTGGCTGCAACCTGGGGCTTCAGCTCCTGACCATCCGTGGATATTGTGCGTGTCCTCACCATCTGTGAGAGAACAAGAATAGAATGGTTCAAACTTCAGTGATAGAATAAAGTCTCACGATAGAGAAAGAAAGAAGTGACCTTTCCTAAAGCGGTATAACGTCTAGAAGGTAAGTACAGGAATCTCTGTATCGATACTCTAGACTCTACTAAGCTTGCTCATGACTCATAAGACCTAGTAAATCTAGTGCTCTAATACCAATTTGTCACGATCCAAAATCCCTAACCGCGGGGATGTGATGGCGCCTAATGTCCACTTGCTAGGCAAGCCAACATTAGTACACAACTAATCATTTAGATAATTGAAAGCAGTATAATAAGAGTTAAAGTTGTAGAATTTCAACATAGACATAATAATTCCAACACCGACTAACCAAAATCGAGAACTGGTGTCACAAGTACATGACGATACTAAAAGGTTCTACAACAAATGTCTGAAGGAATTAATTGTTCAGATAGAATAAAAAGTAAAACTTGATAAGGAAGGGGACTTCTGGGATTGCGATCGCCATGCAGGTCTACCTCAAGTCTTCAAATGCAGATGTGATCCGGGCAGCAACTCCACTAAACGTTGCTAGGACCAACTCCAGAATGTGCACAAGAAGTGCAAAAGTGTAGCATGAGTACAACGGGTCCAATGTACTCCGTAAGTGTCGAGCCTAACCTCGACGAGGTAGTGACATTGCTATGATAAGATACCTACAAAAAACCTGTACAGATATATACATAAAATCAATAGAACTAATAGTTAGAGCATTTAAAATATTAACAGGGAGGGAACACGTAAAGAGGGGGAAAGATCATAACAATAAGTGAAAATCACCGATTAGTCTCTTTCGAAATAAACAAAAATGCAGCCAAATAATTCACAAATTCGGAAACTAAGTAAAGCAATGAAATCATCAATGTCATGGCACCACCCTTCGTGCTTTTACTCTCATCCTCACTATATAATAAGATAAATGCAATGGAACGGCATAATCCTTCGTGCTTTTACTCTCATCCCTACCATATGTTAATGGTATGATAAAAAAACAATGATACGGTATCACCATTCGTGCTTTTACCCTAATGTTCACATGATATAAAAGATGATAATAAATCAATCAAGTGCACGACATCACCCTTCATGCTTTTATCCTCACATTCGCTCATTCAATGATAACAATATGCAAATATGGTACGATAACACCCTTCGTGCTTTTCGCTCTTACTCACCAAGCAACAACAATAACCCAAAGTATCGAGCAACGTGGTAAACCGATTTCAACTTCAGTCATGGTGTTATGATAAACAAATTCAACTTCCGATATCACAAAAAAATCAAGTTAATATTTAACACGAAAGCGAACTGTGATGACCAAAAGGATCATCTTATGATTTGAGACATCATTCTGAGCTTATTAGCCTTAGAAACGTTTAATTATGTTCACCTCAATTTGTGTGCATAGTCCGGGCATGAATCCGGAAAGCTTTTATATGAAAATATGAGAAACAGTAAATTTTAGAGTTAAAAATTTGGTTTTAGTTGACTTTGGTCAACATTTTGAGTAAACGGGCCCAGATTTGTATTTCGACGATCCCGGGAGGTCCGCAGTAAAATATGGGACTTGGGTGTATGCTCGAAATTGAATTCCGAGGTCTCTAGCCTTAAAAACAATTTTTGAAGAAAATTGTTATACTGAAATTTTAAAGGAAATAAATAAATATTTGAACTCATTGGTATTGGGACCGTATTTTGGTTTCGGAGCCTGGTATAGGTTTATTATAATGTGAGAGTCGTATCTGTGAAATCTGGTGAGAATCAGAGTTGATTTGACGTGATTTGGATGTCCGGTAGAGAAAATAGTGAATTCGAAGTATTCTCGAGAAAAATCATGAGTTTTGATGTTAAATTCATAGTTTCTGATGTTATTTTTGTGATTTGATTGCATGAACAAGTCCGCATGATGTTTTTAGACTTGCGTGTATGGTTGGTTAGGAGCCCCGAAGGCTTGGGTGAGTTTCGAGTAGGCCACGGAGAGTTTTGAGGCTTAGAAAAGACCTAACCTAAAAAGTTGCAGAACCCAGTTCTCTGAACCTGGAAGCGCTGACAGCGATTGATGAACCCAGACTTTCGCCGCCGCGCCCGCTATTCCGTTGACAACGATGGGCAAGGCTTAGAATTTCCGCTGCAGTGGAATTATTCCGCTGACAGCAGTGACAGGACCTGAGGCGCGTATAAATACAGTCATTTTTCATTATTTTACCACTTTTCAAAAATAATAAAACCCTAGAACGGAAGAGGCGATTTTTCCAAAATATTTTCTTCCCCAAATCATGGGTAATTGATTTCTAACTCATCTTTTTCAATCCTTAACTACTTTTTACAAGATTTCAACCTAGAATCTTGATTTTTTAATGGTAGAATTAGGGATTTTGGGGATAACCTAGGAATAACAAAGTTAACTCCTTTAGCAATAATTAATGATATTAAACTCAATTATGATTAGATACGAGTGAGTTGAAGTCAATTTCTAAAGGAAAAGTTGTGATTGAGCAGTGAGTGGCCTGCTAAATTGAGGTAAGTGCTTAGTTTAACCTTGACTTGAGGGAATATGAATCCCCAACTTAAATGCTATGTGAATTTGCTTGTGTGTGGTGTATAGGTGAGGTGAAGAGTATCTATGCACCACCAAATTATTTGTTGAACATGATCCCTTCCCCCGTTTTCAATTTATTTGATCCTTGGCTTAATTGTTTTATGATCATTGATGCCTCTATGTCTACTTGGTTTAGTCAACTTGTTGTTAAGAATTGTTCAAGTATTTTGGAAGTGTTGGTTGTTCCCTTGGTTTCATTGTGGCACATAAAGATTAAGCTGGATGACAGTGTTTTACGATATATATATATATATATATATATATATATATATATATATATATATATATATATATATATATATATTCCGGTTGGTTTAATGGTGAAATGATAATTGATGAAGTTTATGAGTTGTACAATATTCTGTTTACAATTGTTGAGACAAAAATATTGTGAAAGGCTCTGACTTGAATTGTGAAAATTTTATAAATAAAGTGATGTGATTGTCTGGTGGGAGCGGGTTGCACGCCGCAACAAGGAGTGATAAGGATGGACAGGTAGGATCGGGTTGCACGCCGCAACAGGAGAAATAAAGGTGATATATATAGGGATGAGCAATAAGGGTGGACAGGTGGGAGCGGGTTGCACGCTGCAACAAGGAGCAATAAGAGAGGACATTTATGTTTTACTATTTTAAACACAAAGATTGGAAAACTTACTGTTTCACTCTACTGTTTCTCATATTATGCCATTACAGTTATCTTAAAGTGAAATTTGGAAACTTTTGTGAGAATTGGTTATACCTGAGACTTGGAAAAGGTGGTTGAGTTATTTTATTTATTGCTACAGATTATTTTATTTTTTAGTTTAGAATTTCCTTCATGCTTTTTTATATATTGTTCACAGGTTATATTGTAAATGCCCCGCCGTAGCCTCGTCACTACTTCGTCGAGGTTAGGCTCGGCACTTACTCAGTATATGGGGTCGGTTGTACTGATACTACACTCTGCACTTCTTGTGCAGATCCAGGTACCGACTAGAGCTAGGCGAAAGTAACAGTTGAGCATTCACACGAAGACACGAGGTAGATTTGCTGGCGTCCGCAGATTCCTGGAGTCTTCCCTTTATTATTTAGACATTGTTTTATTTCATTCAAAACATAGATACATTTCTTTCAGCCCAATTATTTGTAGTACTCTTTAGTAGTTCGTGAATTGTGACACCAGACCCTGGGTAGTTATACATTTAGTATTAGTTCGTGGTTCGTTTTATTATTTCTAATATTATTCATGAAGTCAATTATTGGAAAGTATTAGATTTCCTTTTATTTGAAATTGTTCTATTGTGTTTAAGTAAACTTTCTAAAAAAAAATGGTTAATTTAATTCTAACATTGGCTTACCTAGCAAGTATGGTGTTAGGCGCCATCACGATCCCGAGGGTTGGGAATTTGGGTTGTGACAAGTTGGTATAAGAGCTCTAGTTTGCTTAGGTCTCACAATTCACGGACAAGCTTAATAGAGTCTGAAGGATCGGTACTGAGACATCTGTGGCTATGAAGTTAGGAACAAACTCCATTTTTATTTCTACTCTATCATGTGATTCTTGTTATCTCAAATATTGATTGAACTCTTCTATTCTCTCGCAGATGGCAAGAACATGTGCTTCCTCTTCCACTGACCAACAATCCGGTCCAGCAGCAACAACAACTCCTACTAGGGGCAGAGGCTGAGGCCGAGGCCACACTAGAGGCCGAGGCAGGGGCAGGACTTAGCCCGTTCCAGCGGGGGTTCCAGCTCAGACCGTTCTAGCGGGACCAACTCAGGTCTTAGAGGGATTTATTTCTACCCCGGTGCTTCAGGATGCTTTGGTCCAATTACTGGGCCTTATGGAGAGCGTAGCCCAGACAGGCACACTCCCCGTTGCAGCAGCCGTATCTCAGGCTAGAGTAGGGGTCCAGACTCCTGATACCCACACTCCTGAGCAGATTGTTACTCCCCAAATTCAGACCCCAGCAGCCAATTCAGTTGGGGTAATTCAGCCAGTTGCTGCAGCGCCACTTGTTGATGGGGCAACTATGTCCACCGATACTTTGTGGAGATTGGACAGGTTCATTAAGCTTTTCCCTGTTCACTTCAGTGGTGCTACTTCAAAGGACCCTCAGGAATATCTTGATAGCTGTCATGAGGTCCTTCGGAACATGGGCATTTCGGAGACCAATGGGGTCGATTTTGTTGCTTTTAAGATGACTGATTCGGCCAAGAAATGGTGGAGGGACTATTTGTTGACTAGACCAGATGGGTCACCTACTTTGACTTGGGATCAATTTCCACATCTCTTTTTGGAGAAGTTTTTGCCTGTTACTACCAGGGAGGAGAATCGTCGCCAGTTTGAGCGACTTCAGTAGGGCAACATATGTCACGACCCAAACTGGAGGATCATGACTAGCACCCGGGCCATACTTGCCAAGCCCCAACGTACATTTTATCTAACCTTCTTATTATCTTTAAGGGATAACGAGATCAATATAA
>ML262891.1:669-29106 GCA_005239495.1 Nicotiana undulata
CATAATCAAGTGTTGGAAAATTACTACACACTTAGATATTCAATATAAAATAAGGAAATGAAGAAATAAACATAAATGGGTAGGACATACTTAACCACAATGGTGAAATCTTCAAGACCCAAGTGTGTGTGCAAATCCCTAGCTTCAAAACTTGTTGTTCTCTACTCAAAATATATTTACAAAACTCAAAATATGTTCAAAGATCGATCATTAATAGATAAAAATTGATTTCCAATCTCTCTCCCCAGATGTTGCCAAGGTATGCTTTTTTATAGAGGGCCAAAAATTCGAGTGAAAAATGGACAAAAACACCCCTGTCGGGCTGATATGCGATCGCATTCCTGTCGNGCTCATTAAACTTGACTCAAATTTCTGTTGCGGTATGCGATCTCTGGGCTCGAAATGCGATTCGCATGTTGCATATGCGATCTGATTCGGCCATTGCGCGCCTCTTTTCTCTTCTTTACTCTCTTTTGCTCAATTTCACTCCAATTTGACCTTAACCACTTCATGGCATCATTTTCCTGCAAATAAAGCAATTATACGCTGATAGTAACCTCAAATAGCTATTGAGCAACACAAAATCTACTGAAAAGAGGCTAAAATGAGTGGTAAAATTTCCACTCATCAGTGCGGAGCCGCAGAAGCGGTTATGGAACCACAGAAGAAGATTTTGGGAAAAGTTCTGGGGTCGCAGGTGCAAGGGGAGTTCTGCATCTGTAATGCCTGCATGTGCAAGTGAAGGAGCCGCAGGAGCGATCTAGGACCACAGAAGCGAACAAGTGTCTGCAGGTGCGCACCCGCAGATGCAACCTCCTGATTGCTGAAGTGGGCGAGGTGCATTAAGTTAAAAGCCACACCTGTGATGGAAATTCTGCAGGTGAGGGACCACAGATGCGGTTCTGGGATCACAGAAGCGGAAATCGCTGGGCAAAAAAGGGCTTTTTCAAGGATTTGAGTTCATATCACAAAAATTCGATTGAGAGCTCAGCGAAAGGCGAATATTTGAGAGATTTTCAGAGGAAATCATTGGGTAACTATTCCCAACTCTATTTGATCATATTTCATTAATCTATTGTTGTAATCTACATCTTATTAAGGGATTTGAGTGAAGAAGTTGGGAAATTGGGGGAAAAGATCCTCAATAAAAAATTTGAGATTTGAGTGGGATTTAGGTGTCAGATTTGGATGATTTTTGTACGAGTGAACTCGTGAGTGAATGTGTTTTCTTATTTGGTAACTTTTACTCGATTCTGAGACGTGGGCCCGGGGAGACGTTTGAGCAATTTTTCCAATTCCTTGCTTTAACTTTGATTCTGTTCGTTAGATTAGTCCTTTGTAGTTGTATTTATGTTATATAATTGGTTTTGATTAGATTTGGGCCATTCGGAGTCGGATACTTGTGGCAAGAGCGTGATTCCAGAATGATTTGAGCTTGGTTCGAGGTAAGTGGCTTGCCTAACCTTGTGTGGGGGAACCTCCCTATAGGATTGGCACTATTGTTGATATTTGAGTGCCGTGTACGTTAGGTGACGAGTACGTACACGGATGTTTGTTGTAAAATCTGATTTTAATTAAAAAGCAAATATGTATGTCTTCATATTTGAACTTATTTGCTTGTGTAGCATTATGTTTTACTAACAAAGCATGCCTATTTGATTTAATTGATTACTTGAACTACGTGCATCATGCTTAGTTGTTTTACCTGCTTTTCCCTAGATTACCCTTAGGATAAACTGTGAGACTTTGTGTTGTGATTATTGAATCTTGACGTTGTGCTGCATATTTACTTTGAGACTACGGAACGGTAATCTGGGAGATCCTCCGGTACTGCATATTTACTTTGGGGCTACGGAATGGTATTCTGGGAGATCCCCATGTCTTGCATATTTACTTTGGGACTACGGAACGGTATTCCGAGAGACCCCCCTGCTTATTTATGTTTGGGACTACGGGACGATATCCCGGGAGATCTCCTGTTGAACTGTTGTGTTCTGAGCTGTGTTTTCCTTGATTCGTTAATTGTTACATTTTAGTCCCTGTTATTGTGATTTATCCTTTGTTTTGTTTCATTATTTATATATATGTTCCAGTAGGTCCCTGACCTGACCTCGTCACTACTCGACCGAGGTTAGGCTTGGCACTTACTGCGTACCATTGTGGTGTACTCACGCCCTTCCTGCACATGTTTTCGTGTGCAGATCCAGGTACCTCTCATCTGTCTCATTATTAGTGCAGCCGAAGCAATCGACTGGAGACTTCAAGGTATATCTGCACACGCCCGCAGATCCTCGGAGTCCCTCTCTACCCTTTATTCTGTTTTCCCTCCTTTATTTCTTTAGACTCTATGTAGAGCAGACAGTTAGATAGTTTCTCTTAGAGCTTGTGACTCATAATTCCGGGTTTTTAAAAGTATTGTGTATAGTCGTGTATTTGTTTTACTTGTATATGCCGAGTGGCAGTCTACCATTATAAAGTATCTACTAAAGCTTAGTTGTTCTATTATTTTTTTTATATTTGTTATTACAATGTTAATAGGCTTACCTAGTCGTAGTGACTAGGTGCCGTCACAACGTCTTACGGTGGGGGGAAATGGGTCGTGACAAGTTGGTATTGGAGCTCTAGGTTCATAGGTATCGTGAGTAACAAGCCGGTTTATTAGAGTCTCGAGGCTCGGTATGGAGACGTTCGTACTTATCTTCGGGAGGTTATAGAACTGTTAAGAACAATCATACTTCTTTGATTTCCTTGTCGTGCGAGTTATTGATATCAAAATTCTAAAACTTTCTATTCTATTCTTTTTCACAAATGGTGAGGACCTATACCGGGAGATCCGACGATTAGGCACGCGAGCTCCCTGGCAGTATAATATACTGGAGATTGATGCACTTGTTCCAGCACACGAAAAATTTCAGCATAATATACTGTAGATTGGAGCATCTGCGTATGAACATCCAGCATATTATGCTGAACCAGTATATTATGCCAGAACTCCAGTATATTATTCTGAAATCCAGTATATTATGATGGAAGTTCACATGTAAAAAAATTGAACTGCATTATATTATGCTGGAATATTTTTCGAATTTGAACAGTCTTTTCGTTCAGATTTATCTTTACATGAAAAATGACTAAATTTCGATTATTTTTGAAACTGTGATCATTTTTCAACTACCACTTATAAAACCGGCTATATTTGAATTTCACGCGTGATAATCAAGTTATCTTGACAGTTGCCTTGAGCCGTGATAGGACCATAAAGTTCGTTTTTATTTCTTTTTATTTATACGTAAAACTTCTTATATGGGACATTTTGGACCCATTATATCCATTTTCATTTCTACCCAATAGAATATTTTCAATTCTCTTAAAAATTGGAGTGAATTGTGGATAAACTATCCAATTATATATTTGAAGAAATTAAAAAAAATGACCTACTTTTGGTTCTCTTGGACAGGTTGAAGTAAATTTTTGGAGAGCTCATTGTTTCTTCTAGGGGAATTTGGAGGCAATGATTATACACATGCACTTCTTTCAGGCAAAAATATAAATGAAATCCTACCCATCATCCGTTCTGTCGTCCACACTATTGCCTCGGGTGCTCATGTAAGTGTCTCGCTCCTTCATCCTCTTGACAATTATATTTTTCCGAAAAATATTTTCGACCGGTAAATTTTCTTTAAAACTCATGTAAGTGTCTAGCTACACATGTAAGTGTCTAGCTCATGTAAAAATATGTTTTAAACCCGTGAAGGCTTAGGCGCAGAGCGGACAATATCACTAGCGGGTTGGGCTGTTACAGATAGTATCTCTTGTGTTTTGCTTATGTGGGACTTTGATACCATGTGTAATAACCCAGTCCGCTAGTGATATTGTCTGCTCTGGGCCTAGGCCCTCACGGGTTTAAAACGCGTCACTAGAGTCTAAGGCTTGTTAACTTATATACCCAACATCTCTCTTGTGTTTTTCCGATGTGGGACTTTGTCTAAAGTTTGGGGGTGTTACATAGCGTTTTAAACTCGTGAGGGCCTAGGCCCAGAGAAGGCAATATCACTAGCGGGCTGGGTTGTTACAGAAAAAGAAAACCCTAAAACATCATAAACTACCTTAAAACTTGCTCACAATGATAACACCATGTAAATCAACCGTTACCTTTGTTTTTACGATAAAGAAGAAGAAGAAAAAACAAACATCATAAACTACCTTAAAACTTGCTCACAAACACCATATAAATTTGTTGTCACCTTTGTTCTCACAGCAACAAAGAAGAAGAAAGAGGAGGAGAAAGATGCCTGAAGTTATATATACTTTGGGTACTGGTTAACCTTTCTTAAAATATAAGTTAAATGGGGTGAAATTCAAAAATTGCAAGATTTTACAAGTAGTAATTGAAAAATAGCAACATATTCAAAAGTAATCGAATTTTTGCCACTTTTCATGTAAAGATAAGTCTGAATGAAAACACTTTTCAAAATCTGAAAAATATTCTAGCATAACATACTGGAGTTCGAATGTTTTACATGTGAACTTTCAGCATAATATATTGGAGTTCCAGCATAATATATTGATCCAGCATAATATGTTGGAAATTCATACACATGTGCTCCAATCTCCAGTATATTATGCTGGAACTTGTCGTGTGCTGGAGTTCCAGCATAATATGCCGGAAGTTCATACACAGGTGCACCAATCTCCAGTATGTTATGCAGGAACTTAATTTTCGTGTTGCAGCAAAGTAATGGCTATTTTTCATTGACTTTGCAAACTCTAGCTATTTTTCAATTATACATCCAAAAACTTGCTAACTCGTGCTTGTTTACCTCGAAAAATACGAGAAATAATTAAATTTGATTTGTGATTTTAAAGATACGTGATATAGTCCAATACTAATTAATAAACAAGTAATATGAAGTTTAAGTGAGTAGAACTGATGACCCAAACCAGTGTGGCTAAGGCAGTAGGGGCCTCGAGCTTGATGTTCTCGATGACCTCGAGGTAGGTTTAGGATAATAAAGCAAGAACAATAAAGTAAAAGCTATAAAGCTGAAGAACAACTCTGAAGCACAATAAACAAGAAAAGTGAGATAGTATATTCTTTATTCAGTGATAAGATGATTCTTATAAATGATTGCGGTCCCCTTTATATAGGAGGGAAAACCTCAAATAAGGTACATTTCTATTTACAGTAAAAAATCCTATTGACAGTTGTATAACCACCTAGTACGGATTCGTACTAATATATCCCGAAATTTACTCCTTAACCTTTGTGCCCTTGAGAAATTCCTACTCTTTCTTGAGTGTGTTCAAAGTGGTACTGTCTCGAGGCAAACCATGTTGGGCCTCCGATTTGTTCCCTCGAGGTATGCTTTTTTCATCCAGACCTGATCCCTTCCTCGAGTTGCCCGAACTCATGTTCGGGGTTCAACTAGGACCCTGAAGTTGAGCTTTTCGATTTCGACCATATACAGATAGTCCCCGCGTTTCTTAAAATGAAAAGATAAGAAACGATTTGATTCTCGACCCTTCGATGCCCCAACCATGATGCCAAACTCGTGAGGTCAGCGGTTGGTGTGACTGAAAGGTCGTGCAAGGGGCACACTTGCATAGTTTTCGAAAAGTCATTAATTAAAAACGGCTATTGGCCAGCCGTTTAGCTTCCCCAACACGCACAAGTGGCCTCTATAAATACTTTAACTCATTTCTTTGCAAACTTTACTCTTCTTAGCATACTTAAACCTGCTATTTTCTCATTCTCTATGCCTTTATCCCTCTCTTGTGCCCATTTTACCACCAGATTTCTCCTTTTCTTCCAAATTCACAACAACAATGGCAGAAACCTCCAAGACAGTTCCACAGAAAGAGAAGGCTTCTTCGTCTTCACGCCCATCGACGAGCAAAACGGTGGCACCTCCTCGTATTGAGGAGTGCATCCCCAAGCCTTGTGATACGTCTTTCGATTTTAAAATCGACAGACCTGTTTTGGTCCCGGGGCGGTGCGAGCCCATGTCTCGGTATATTAGTTTAATAACCGAACTCAAACATGTGAAGGCCGATTGTCGTTGGGATGACAAGGTGGTGGAGATCCCTTCACCCGAAGAGGATATTACCTCTTATAAAGCAGGGTACCTAAGTGTGTATACCTACCCATTCACCTTAGGTCTTGTAGACCCTTATCTAACCCTTCTAAATCTAGTGATCCTCGACTTCTGTCGATAGTACCAAGTGATGCTTGGTCAAATTTACCTTTCCTTTTGGCGAATTGTTCACTTGATTAGGTATTTCTCGAGCAAGGTCGAGGGGATGTCTTTTACCCTCGATAATCTGATCAGGCTATACAGCCCTCATCTCTATCGAGGTGGTCTGATAAAGTTGCAATGTCGATCCTTGAAGTCTTTCTTCTCCAGCATCGACGAAGATAAAGACCGAGGGTAGATGAGCCGCTTTGTTTGAGTCAGGACCTCCGACCTGATTCCTGCTGAAAAGATTTCATTCCTAGAGGAATGGATTATCAAGCATAAGTACAGACTTATCGAGTGTGTTACATTATTTTGACGTTCCCGCCTTCTTTTGGAATCACTCCTTTTTACGAATGCAACCGTCGCTTGGTATCTAGGTGCGATTGCGGACCTCCCGGGTTGGGTTCGGCAACTAGCTTCCACTTCATCATACGCCGATCGCGTCTAGCGTGATTTGGACAAAGGCCGATGGGAGGCCAAAAACTACAGTGAGCTTTCATTATTTGCATACCTAAATCCCTTAACAAAATACTCCTTAGCAAAATACTCAATTTTGCATTTGTGAAGGCCTCAGAGACGCTGTTTCAATGAGGTTGCCCTCACCCGGTGAGGAAGAAGCCCCAAAACCCACCAAAGACAAGAAAAGGAAGAATGGGTCGCCGACAAACTCCCCGAAGCCAAAGAAAACCAAGGTTCAAAATCCTAAGGCCGATACGGTGGCCTTAAGTCTGGAAACTGCCAAACGTCTTCGAGCTGAGGACGAAGAGAGAGACGATGTTGAGGGCAAAGATGATGACCGCACGTTAGTGATTCATAGAAGAGGAAACATTGATGCTTCAAACGTTGCTAAATCGAAGGCTGCTGATGCGGTTCAATCTCAAGCTGAGGAGATCTCCGAGGGGAGCTCGAGCAAAGTCCCTAAGCCGACTAATGACAAGAATGCATCTTGTACTGAAAGCAGCTTAATCGATGAACTCGGAGAGCCCAACCTGAGGTTCCTCGAACGCGCGAGAATGCCCTGGTTGAGCCATTTGGGGTAATTGATGTGGACGATTCTCCGCCAGGCCCGTTGTTCTCTGCGGGGCAAATACGGGATGGCCAAGATATGAAGATTCCTGATGTGGGAACATCCCACGGGGAGAATGATATCTTTGGAGAATTCCTTGCCAGGATAGAGAAGGGCCCCGACCTTGACGCCTCGTGCATCTTTGAAGAGGCTGAGAAGCTTCGAAAGTAGGGAAACTTTGCCTTAACAATTATGTTTAGAGTTTGATTTTTTCCTTTCTGACTTCCTTTCTTTGTGATAAGGTCGTGATGCTCCATGATCAAGCTTTTCCCTAGTCTCGGGATGATCTTTCCCATTGTGAAGATGAGCTCAGGAAGCTCATGTCAGAGATGGACGAATTGAAGGCTGTATATGCCAAAAGAGAGGGGGAACTCAATGATCTTCGAGCCAGTTTGGAGAAGGCTTCCCAAGAGCGGGCCGAGTTCGTCGAACATGTAATATAGCCTTTGTGGGATTATTTTGTATTTGCTTGTTTTGGTGTCTAATGCTTCAATTTTGCAGCTTTAGCAGAAGGCCGACCTGGTGGAGCAACTTCGGGAGGAACGTAAGACCAAAGAGGCTAAAACCCTCGGGTGGAAGCAACATATGGATCGTTTGGCCTCAGAAAAGGACACCTTTCGGGAAAAACTAGCCTCGATCGAGCACCAGCTTCATAGTGCAAAAAAGGAGAGCCGTAAATTTAAGGAGCTTCACACTAAGAAGGCCGCTGAATTAGCTAATGTTAAGTCTGAAGCTGATGCATTTGTCTCCTCATATCAAACTGATGTTGCAGCTGCTAATGCTCGGGCTCAGAAGATATCTTATGCCAAGCTCAAGTTAACATGGGCCATCAATCATGCTAAGCTAGAGTCTCAAAGGCAAACTCTCGAGGAGGTGCATGCTAAAGGTTTTGACCTTTCTGCCGAAATCGGAAGGTAAAGGCTTTGGAAGAAGAGGCAGTTGTATTGCTTTCCACCGATGAGGATTCTGTCAGCGGCTCCTAGAATGAGGAGATGAAGATGAAGTCCCCGAGGAGGAAGTGGCCGCCGAAGACCGGGCTACTAAAGATGTAGCTCTTGTAGATACTGCCTCTAAGCAAGTGACCCCAAAAGTAGACTAGGTTCTTTTGTCTTCTTTGTTTTGTGTAAGGGACCTATGTGGGGTTTTGTAAATGTACTTTTGAATCATCTTTTGAACTTTTTTGCTTCATCTTCGTTTCCTGTTAAATTTCGTTTTGCCTTCACTTGTGAAACGAAATTTGGTGTCGTAAACAATCAGTCTAATTATTGGACTTAGAATATAATACCCTTAGGTTTTGTGTTAGATCAATGATCGATAATAGGTTACCACTTAAGGTTCGATCTTCGAGCTAAGCTTTAAGTTGGCTTGATGTTAGTTCGGGGTGAAGAGACTTTTGAGTCCGAGCTAGGTAAGGTCTCGAGCATGGTGTGCTTCGGTCTTGTTGGATCAAGAAGCTGAATGGTTTTGACGATTGACAAATAAATTCAAAGTTGAACCAGGTCCATCACTGAAGACATAGACACACAGAGCAAATGGAACGTGAGGAGATCACACACAGGAGATAAACATAATCAGTGATATGAAGAGATATATCCTAAATCGAAAAGGTTACAAATTGGCAGGCAAATGGACTTCAGGAAGGACATAATCAAGATAGAGGAGGATCTAGGAAATTGAAATCAACTAGAACTCTTCCACCAAGGAAGAGTTGCATCAGAATTCTAGTATATCTCCGTGACTACTGATCCTATATATTGTCAAGTGTTCTTACTGAACTTTGTGCACAAACATAGAAGTGAAACAAGAATTGAGAGAAAAATTAACAAAGCAATTTTTCAAGTAGTTTGTGTGAGAATTCCTGTGCAACTCAAAAGCTACTTGAAACCAACTAGAAGAACCAGTTCCATCTGTTATCTTTTAGTCTAGTTATTTGTAGTAGGTGATTACAAAATTGTATCTTTCCGCTTTATCTAGAAGCAATTGTAATAGGTACTGAGTATTCAAGTTAGAGTTAACTTGGAGCTTGTCGCAAATAGTTAGAGGCTAGTTTGCCACAAGGGGATTAGAGTTAGTCCTTAGGTTTACAAAAGAGTTTATTTTGTAAATGTTGTTTGGCTCATTGACTTAGTGAAGAGTTTGGGAAAATCCTACTAGGAAGTAGGTTGTGGTTTTTTCACCTTTTGAGCCAGGTGTTTTCCACGTAAAATTGTTGTGTTCTTTTATTTCTGCAATTACTATTCCGCAAACTGTAGGAGTTGGAACACATAGAAGAACCTGGTCCTTCTATAACTACTGCATGCGAAAATTGGACACCACACAAATCACTCTCCCCCCTCTTGTGTGGTATTGACGTTTAGAACATCAATTGGTATCAGAGCAAGTTATCCTTGAAGAGGCTAACACCTTAGGGAAAGATCAAAATGAGTGCACCACCTGGGAACTGGGAAGGACAATCAACTACTAGGCCACCACTCTTCAACGGCCTTTACTAATCCTGGTGGAAGAATAGGATGAAGGATCACTTAATTGGGGAAGACTATGAATTATGGGACATAGTCACTGATGGTCTTTAGCTACCATGAAAAAGACTGCTGAAGGAGTAGACGTGCCAAAGACAAGAGCTAATTGCACTTCTGAAGACTTAAGAAAATGGGAAATAAATGCTAAGGCCAAGAAGTGGATAGTGTGTGGACTTGGTCCAGATGAGTATAGTAGAATTCAAAGCTGCACCACTGCCAAAGAAATTTGGGATACATTGCAAGTGGCTCATGAAGGAACACCTCAAGTGAAAAGGTCAAGAGGAACTCTACTATATTCTCAATATGAGAATTTCACTATGAAGGGAGGAGAGACCATCCAAGAGATGTATACAAGGTTCACTACACTGACCAATGAACTCAAGTCTCTTGGAAGGGTGATTCTTGAAGAAGTCGGGGTTGAGAAAAATTTTGACAAGGGTTTTGCCCATCTCTTGGGAAAGCAAGATCACTGCTATTCAGGAATCCAAGAACATGGTAACCCTTAGGTTGGATGAGCTAATTGGAAATCTCACTCCTTACGAACTTAGAAGGCAGACAATGAAGAAGGATGCTCCCAAGAAGGAAAGAAGTCTGGCATTGAGAATCACTGAGGGAGGAGATCTGGAGGAAGATGAGATGGCCATGATTACCAAGGAATTCAGAAACTATCTCATTAGAAAAAAGGGCATCTCAAGAAGTGGAAACTAAAAAAAGGCAAAGGCTCCACAAAAGCCCACTAACGAGGGATGCTACAAATGTGGAAAAACTGACTATCACATCAAAACATGTCCTTAGTGGGAAGTGGAATGGAAAAGGGAAAGATCTGAACGAAGGAACCGGGAGAAGGAACTAGTTCATCCCAAGAAAAACACAACGAAAGCTATGGTTGCTGCTTGGGGAGAAAGCTCAGACGAAGAATCAGAAGATGAAGATGGAGATGAACAAGCGCTTATGGCAATTGGTGAATCAGATGAGGAATCATGTGAAGAGCCATAGGTAAGTATATCCCATCTCAAAAATAAGATTAAGTTCCTATCTACAGAAAAACTCTCAGAATCGCTACTAGACTTCATGGACGATTCTAAAGAAATAAATAAAGAAAAGGAACAGTTGTCTAAGGAATATGAAATGTTAAAGGCAAAGTGTAAGAACCTAGAACTTAGAGTAAGTGAATTTGTAAATGAAAATACAACCTTGAAGAACCAGGTTCATCCACTTGAAACTAAGGTCCTAGATTTAAAATCTAAACATTTAAAACTGAAACTAGGAACTAGCAAGAAGACAACTGACAACTCTCAACTCATGTTAGAAGAAAATGTAGGCAAACTAAAGGATAAGTTGTACAATAAATATGAACAGATAAGAGTGCTAAAAGAGGAACTTGGAAAGGTCAAACATTTATTAGATCGAATATGCAAATGGAATAAATCTTCTGATGCCTTGACATGGATTCAAGAAAATCACAGTCGCAACAGAAGAGGACTTGGCTTTGGGAGTCAACTGCCAAAATGGGATCCCAAAAGTAAGTACCTCACTCTTCCTGAGAGCAAAATATGCACCCACTGTGATAGGACTGGTCACTACAAGATTGAATGCAATTCAAAAGAGCAGGCCAGTCGAAAGAATGAAAGTTTTGTTTGAAAGAAAAATTGGCTGCCAAATTGGGCCAGAAAAAGCTTAATTCATCCTTTTTCTCATAGAAAAGGACCCAAACTAGTTTGGGTCCCTAAGACTAACCCATGATTTCTTTTGTAGGTTCAAGTGAGAGGAAGCAGTCAAATATGGTACTTGGATAGTGGTTGCTCAAAACACATGACAGGGAACAAGGAACGATTTCTTTCACTTGAAAACCTCAAAGGAAGAAACGTCTCCTTTGGAAATAGGAAGAAAGGTGAAATTATTGGGGTTGGAAAGGTAGGTAAGGATGACACACATTCTATTGAGAATGTGTACTTGATAGATGGCTTGAAATATAGCCTGATCAGTGTGTCACAACTGTGTGACAGAGGTAACCTGGTTGCATTCACTTTTACTAAATGTTTTGTGATTAATCTTATTACTGACAAGATTGTTTTGCAGGGAAAAAGAGTGAATAATATCTATGTCATAGACATGTCCACACTTTCAGAAAACGAACTAACTTGTTAAAGTGTGTTGGACAGTGATCCCCTCATTTGGTACAAAAGACTTGGACATGCAAGTCTAAATCAGCTCAACAAACTAGTCTCCAAGGACCTAGTGATAGGTCTTCCTAACATTAAGTTCAATAAAGACAAAGTTTGTGAGGCTTTGTGAAAGAGAGAAGCAGGTAAGGTTCTCTTTCAAAAGCAAGAAAATGATAAGTACCACCAGGACGTTGGAACTAGTTCATATGAATCTATGCGGTTCTATGAGAACACTGAGCAGAGGTGGTAAAAGATGTGTAATGGTGCTTTTTGATGACTACTCTAGATTTACCTGGACATTATTCCTAATATCTAAAGATGAAGCATTTGATATGTTTACTTCATTTGTTATAAGAACTCAGAAATAGTTAGGAAATCAACTTGCATCAATAAGGTTTTATCATGGCACTGAATTTGAAAATGCAAAGTTTGCTGAATTTTGTGATGAACATGGCATAGATCATAACTTTTCTGTCCCTAGAACTCCACAACAAAATGGAGTTGTTGAAAGAAAGAATAGAACTCTTGAAGATATGGATAAAACCATGCTTCTTTCTAGTAAACTACCGCATAGCTTCTGGGCAGAAGCAATAAACACTACATGCTATATCATAAATAGGTGAATGACTAGACCATTTGTAGAGAAAACTCCCTATGAGTCGCTTAAAGGGAGAAACCCCGATATATCCCAACTTAGGGCTTTTGGCTATAAGTGCTTTGTGCACAACAATGGCAAGGACTCCCTAGGTAAGTTTGATCCCAGAAGTGATGAGGGAGTATTCTTGGGATATTCCTCACATAGTAAGGCCTATAAGGTTTATAACAAAATAACTATGTGCGTAGAAGAAAGTTTGCATGTTGTTTTTTATGGAACTAACATTATTTCTGAGAGACAGGAACATGAAGATGAAGAAATTGGGCTGGTCAGAAACTACGACCAAGCTGCAGCCACTATGGAAGAAGGAACAGGTGATGGGACAGGTCCATCTACATTGAGCAACCTGACAGGGGGAACTCAACAACAAACCTCATTAGAACCTATCCCTGATCATGTTCGACAACAATGAGGCATCGTAGGATCATCAAGTTGTGAACAAATGGTTTTAAAACCACATACATACCAGAGTTCTCACCCCATTGAGAACATCATAACTGATCTAGCATCTGGAATCAAAACCATATCCTCTCTTAAAAATCTGTGTGCTTTTGATGCATTCCTATCCTTGATCGAACGAAAAAATGTTACTGAAGCCTTACAAGATGCAGATTGAGTAAATGCCATGCAAGAGGAACTCAATCAATATGAAAGAAGTCAAGTTTGGCATTCGGTACCAAGACCTCTGGATAGATCAGTGATTGGCACAAAATGCGTCTTCAGAAACAAACTCGATGAAGATGGAACAATTACAAGAAACAAGGATAGATTAGTGGTCCAGGGATATAGTCAAGAAGAGGGCATAGACTATGATGAAACCTTTGCTCATGTGGCAAGGCTGGAGGCAATCAAGCTCCTCATAGCATTTGCTGCCTACATGGAATTCAGCCTCCACCAAATGGATGTCAAGAGTGCTTTTCTGAATGGCTACCTAAAAGAGGAAGTATTTGTCAAGCAACCATCAGGATTTGAAAGCAAGGAGACCCCGTACCATGTGTACAAACTTGACAAGGCCTTGTATGGACTCAAGCAAGCATCAAGAGCATGATATGAACGGCTATCTAAATTCCTACTGTAACATGACTACAAAAGAGGTAAAATTGACAGCACCTTGTTCTTGAAGAAAAAGGTAAGGACCTCCTGGTGGTACAAATATATGTAGATGACATAATATTTGGGGCAACTTCTGAAAAACTAAAGTACAGAATTTGCTAAACTAATGGGGAGTGAATTTGAAATGAGCATGATGGGTGAGCTTAATTTCTTTTTATGCTTTTAAATTAAACAAAACTCAAATGGAACTATGATCCATCAGCAAAATTATGTGAAAGAGTTTCTCAAAAGATTCAAAATGGAAGACTCAAAAGAAATTAACACTCCCATTGCAACATCCACAAAACTAGATGTAGATGAACCTGGTTTATCTGTTGATCAAAAGTTGTATAGAGGGATGATTGGGTCCTTATTATATCTTCTTGCTAATAGACCTGACATTGTTTTCAGCATAGGGCTTGGTGCAAGATTTCAGGCTAATCCAAAGGAGTCCCATTTAACTGTAGTGAAGAGAATCTTGAGATATCTAAAAGGCACCACAAACCTATGTCTTCGGTACCCCAAAGGTAGTAATTTCGAACTTGCGGGCTATGCTGATGCTGACTATGCTGGGTTCTTAGTAGATAGAAAGAGCACATCAGGTATGGCACACTTTTTGGGCTTATGTCTTGTGTCTTGGGCCACTAAGAAACAAAATTCAGTAGCTCTATCTACTGTTGAGGCTGAGTATGTGGCTGCAGCCTCATGTTGTGCTCAGTTACTATGGATTAAGCAACAAGTGATAGATTTTGGTATAGAGGTTGGATGCATTCTTATCTTCTGTGATAACACTAGTGCTATTAGTATGACAAAGAACCTGTTCATCATAAAAGAATAAATAATATAGATGTTAGACACCATTTCCTAAGAGACAACTATGAGAAGGAAATGATCTCAATTGAGTTCTGTGGTACTGACAAATAAATTGCTGACATCTTTACTAAAGCACTAAGTAGAGAGCATTTTGAAATAAACAGGTTGGAATTAGGTATGATTAAGATCACCTAATTGAACCAGTTCAAAACAAAAATAAAAAAATAAAAAAATAAAAAAATTTGGCTAGGATTTCTGAAATGTGTAAATAATCAGAATAATCATTGCTCAGTATCATGCCTTAAAAAGCATACTCTATTGCTATGTGTTAATATGACTCTTTGGTTACTAATGTTGTTTTTCTATTTTTGTAAACTGAGGCCATATCAAGAGATTCTAACATGATGAACCTGGTTCATCGTTGCTGGTTCATCTGACTGACAAGGTAAATGCTCATCACTATACACATATTGAAATAATTATAGTCACTCATGAGCAGGTCTCTATCCAAAATAAGCTCTTTTTACAATCTCAATACTTATCCCAAAATTGAACCCGTTCCAAAGAGTCCAATCAACTTAAATTAGCCTAGTTTATAGGGAAGTCATAATCGTCACTTATCACCTGACACTCTTGAGTCGATTAGACTCCCACTTGACAAAAAATTGCACCTGCTGTACATTTATTAACCAAGGCTTTAAAAACTCATCATCACCTCTCTAATTCTTCACTTTCTTTTCTTCCAAAAGGCATAACCGTCGAAACAAGTTCAACTCTTTGTTAAAACACCTTGATTGAAATCTTCAAATCTCCAAAGATTCATAACAATGTCTTCTACAGCACCTCCTGCTACGTCGTCCTCAACCACTCTAGAATATAGTATCACGCTTGAAGATACTGGTTCAAATTCTCCCACCCCATCTCAATCAAATTCTCCCACCCCATCTCAATCAAATTCTTCCACCCAATCTCAATCACACTCTTCCACCCCCTAAAACAACCTTGTTCCATCACTTATTCCGTCTCCTCCAATCGCTCATGTTATCCCACCAATCCCTACTCCAGAACCCAGGAGAAGGCGTGTGAAAATGCTGGCTAGAAATATTGTGGCCTCTGGATCTCTTGCTCGAAAATTGAATGCAAAGCTTCAAGCTAGCCAGGCCCAAGAATCTGAAAACTCCAGCGACTCTTTCAAATCTGCAAATGAGGGGGAAGCAACTGGTTCTCCTAACTCTGAACATGCAACATCTAAAATTAGGTCTGAGCCTTTCATTTCTGAAAATAGGTTTGTGTTAATTGGGTCTGTAGTAGATGTGGAGAATCCTGATAGGAGAATAAGAAGTGGTAAAAATAACGGTAGGCAAGAAATTGAGAGAGAGGGAGAAAGAAGTTCAGTGAGGGGAACAGGGGAAGAAGGTACTCCACTGGAAATCTGTGGCCCTGCCCCAAGGGTTGTGGAAGAAGGTGTCAAGGATTTAGGGGGAAGCAATTCTGGAGAAGCTGTAGAAGGGCTGGAAAATCTACAACATGCAACCGATGAACCTGGTTCATCCATTGAGGAAACTCTGGCAGAACTGATGAGAAAATTAGGGGAGAGCTACATGCCCAAAAAGAAGAGAACCCCCAAGACCAAGAAAGTTGATCCTCTAGTGGAAAGCAAGAAAAGAAAGCCACTCCATCTGCTGATACTTCAATTTCTAGAGGTCGTACGACAAGGAGTGCGACTAGGCAAAGTGAAGAGGAGTTGCAGAAAGCTCTGAGAGAGAGTAAGAGAAAGAAAGCTGCTAAGGGAAAGGCGAAAGTGTTTGAGCCTGCTGAGGCTGTTGATGTTGAGGAGATGGACCTGGTCCATCAAGAGGAACAACTGGCACAAGTTGAGACCGAGACACACAAACCAAAGAAGGCCAAGACTTCTTCCAAGAAGTCAGCTTCTGTGTCTGCCACACCTTCAACTGTTGCCAAGGGAATTAGGTCAAAATCAAATAAAGTTCAATTTGATGATGATGCTGAGTGGAGTGGTGAAGAAGCAGAGGAGTTTGGTGGGGAGACAGAAAAATTGACAAAGTTTGGGAAGCGTACAATACTGGAGGGAAGGCTGTTAAGGGATCTTGAAGAATCATGAATGATCTACCTTGTGGACACCCTGAATGTGCAGGGCTAGAAGGACCTGGTTCTTCACATTGATGGAAGGCTAGTCATGAACGAAATTGTAGAATTTATAGAAAATTCAGAGGTCAAAGACGAAAGGGTCTCCAGTCAAGTATAAGGGGTTGATATCTCTTTTGATGCCAAGAAGCTACTTGCGATTCCCTCTGATGGATACGATGATTACACTAGACATAGGTGGCCCAGTTTGGATGGTCTTCCTTCAGCACTTCAAATAACTAGAAGATTCAATGAAAATGATGAAGAGGTGGAACCACGGGCTGTGTACAAAAGCGAGATGAAGCTGCAACACAAAGTGATCTTTGAGTTTGTCAACAAATGCATACTGCCCAGGAAAGAGAGGAGGCATATAGATAAGTACATAGATTTGACTCTCATGGAATGCCTGGACAGTGGAAGGCAAATCAACTGGCTCTATCTCATCATTCAGTTACTGGACAAGGTGGTGAATGGAACCAAGGTCCATGCTATCCCATATGGGTTCATCCTAATGACAGTGTTGGTTCACTTTAAAGTGCCTGTGAAGAAGGCAGAAATGGCCACTGTCAAGGATCACTTTGGGAAGAACACGCTTCTGACTTGTGATTATGCTGTGAATGTTCCTGATGATGAACCTGGTTCATCAAGAAACATTCCTGTGAACAGCAAGGTCAGGGCGCTTGTGCATGAGGGTGGGGTTAAGGATGCTGAAATCCTTCTATTGAAGACCCGCCTTACAAAGGTTGAGGCTGAGCGGGATGCGCTCAAAGCTGAACTGGTAAATGAAAAGGAGAAGAATGCAGGAATTCTTCAACAAATGTTTTTTCTTCTCCAAGCAAAGAACCCAACCTCCACCCCTTCCCAACCTTAGGTGTCCAATGCCGTCCCTAAACCCTCTATGACCTAGTTCGGAATTTGTTTTGCTCTTTTTGCTCATGGTTGTGACTGTCTTTATTCTTTTTGTGTTTGGTGCCTAAACTATTATCAAATCAATGAATTATGTTGTTTCCTCTCTTACATTTGTCTCACTTTCATTACTAGCATGCATTCGTGGTTTACTTTTGATGATTAATCCATGTTTGCATCTGCAGTTACCTCAGTGGCCATGAGTAATTGTTATAAAATTGATAATTCTAACACTTTGCAACTTTTCGATGATGCCAAAAGGGGGAAGATGTGCTATATTGAAAATTGTGATATTTATAACCTAATGAACCTGGTTCTTTATGATAAATTCTTAATGCTATAAAAAGTGTCAATGTTGGATTAAAGTGGTTAGAGGTATAAGCACAGAGTTTGTCATCATCAAAAAGGGAGAATTTGTTGGATCAAGAAGCTGAATGGTTTTGACGATTGACAAATGAATTCAATGTTGAACCAGGTCCATCACTGAAGACATAGACACGCAGAGAAAATGGCACGTGAGGAGATCACACACATGAGATAAACACAATCAGTGATCTGAATAAATATCTCCTAAATCGAAAAGGTTGCAAATTGACAGGCAAACAGACTTCTTATTCAGGAAGGACAAAATCAAGATAGAGGAGGATCTAGGAAATTGAGATCAACTAGAACTCTTCCACCAAGGAAGAGTTGCATCAGAATTCTAGTATATCTCCATGACTACTGATCCTATATATTGTCAAGTGTTCTTACTGAACTGTGTGCACAAACATAGAAGTGAAACAAGAATTGAGAGCAAAATTACCAAAGCAATTTTGCAAGCAGTTCGTGTGAGAATTCCTGTGCAACTCAAAAGCTACTTGAAACTAGCTAGAAGAACCAATTCCATCTGTTATCTTTTAATCTAGTTATATGTAGTTGGTGATTAAAAAATTGTATCTTTCAGCTTTATCTAGAAGCAATTGTAATAGGTATTGAGTATTCAAGTTAGAGTTAACTTGGAGCTTGTCGCAAATAGCCAGAGGTTAGTTTTCCACAAGGGGATTAGAGTTAGACCTTAGGTATACAAAAGAGTTGATTTTGTAAATTCTGTTTGGCTCATTGACGTAGTGAAGAGTTTGGGAAAATCCTACTAGGAAGTAGGTCGTGGTTTTTTCAAATTTTGAGCCAGGTGTTTTCCACGTAAAATTGTTGTGTTCTTTTATTTCTGCAATTATTATTCCGCAAACTGTAGGAGTTAGAACACATAGAAGAACCTGATCCTTCTATAACTACTGCACACGAAAATTGGACACCACACAAATCACCCCCCCCCCCTATTGTGTGTTATTGACATTTAGAACATCAGGCTTTTATGATCTTGGCCCCTAGGTTTAATATTGGCCCCTAGGCGATTTTAAGTTGGCCCTTAGACTATTTATGGTTGTCCCTTAGGCTCTTTAGGTTGGTCCAATTCGGCCTTTAAAGTGTCTATTGTTTTTTCCTCTTTCCGGCTAAAAGACTTAGTGAAAAATTTTGGTATTCCTTAGCATGTGTTTTTTGTATTCATACTCGTTGGATTTTTCGAAGGATCGATCGATTGGAACCTCGTTTGTAATTCATTGTGTAACGATAGTTGAATACCTCTTGAGGTTTTTTCGAAGGCTGATATTATCGAAGCCTCTGAATTATTCGAGGGCTAATTTTATCGAAGCCCTTGATCATTTACTTTTGCCTAGGGTAGCCTGATTTAATTGGTTTTTCGAAGTGTTTGAAGGTCTTTAATTTTATGGAGGAAGTCAGACGTCTCCGAGCCGCATTATATCGGCCGTATCCTTTTCATATGGTCGTATCCTTTCATACGACCGTAGCCTTTCATATGGCTGAAGCCTTATAGTCTCCGAGTATGATGGCCTTGGCCTTTATATCGAGGGGGTGCATCTTCGAGGTCTTATGAGTTTGAGTATGCCTCTTTGAGGTCTTATGAGTATGCCTCTTTGAGGTCTTATGAATTCAAGTATGACCCCATTGAGGTCTTATGAATATGCCTCTTTGAGGCATTATGAGTTCGAGTTTCTGATAACTCAATGTGTTGATTGTCGATGACAGTCCCCAAGTAATCGGGGTGTATTTGTGTTCTGGCCCTTGAGCCGTTTCTTATGGAATTATAAATGTGAAAATAGTATACTTCTTTGAGACACAAAGTGTTTTGATATAGTAAGAATGCTTCTTCGACTAATTGATACTCGATGTGTACATTTTTTGCCGTTGGGGGCTCAACTATTCTACATGGACACGGTTCATTTGACAGTTTGGCCCATTCCATCATTCTCCTATCGAGGCCCTCTTCGGCGTGAATTGTTTTCTTCAAAAATGAAACCTCTGATGGGTGATGCCCCCCAGTATTTGAGGTTGATTGAAAAAAAGCCTTGAATACTTGTTTAATTTCCCTTAGGTAGCATATAAGTGGTGCCTCGTTAAAAGCCTTGCCGGTAAAACCTATTTGGGTTAAAACCCGATCTAAGGGAAAAAGAGTAGAACGCATGCTTTAAAACCCAAGGTCTTCGAGTTGAAGGGTGCTTCGATGTCCAATCGAACACCTACAAGGAGTTAGTTTTAGAAATAAGTGAAAAGGGGAGAAGGTCATACCTCAACAATAGTATCGTCTGAGTTGTGATATATTCCAATTGTTTGGTAGTTGCTCGCCCTCCACTGTGCCAAGTTTGTAGGATCCTTTTCCAATGACTCCGAGGACTCGGTACGGTCCTTCCCAATTATGGCCTAGTTTCCCTTCGTTTGGGTCTCGAGTATTAAGGGTGACTTTCCATAGGACTAAGTCCCCGACTCCGAAATGGCAAAGGTTTGCTCTTCTGTTGTAATACCTCTAGATCCTTTTCTTTTGTGGAGCCATTCAAACTAATGAGGCTTCAAGTTTTTCATATAGTAGTTTGAGGCTAGTGTTCATGGCCTCGTGGTGGTACGCTGAAACCTGATGCTAGGTTCCCCGACCTCAACCAGAATCAATGCTTCGGACCCGTACACCATAGAAGATGGGGTTTCCCCCGTGCTTGACTTTGACGTCGTTCAATATGCCTATAGCACCTCGGGAAATACTTCTCTCCATTTCCATTTTGCATTATCCAACCATTTCTTCAAGTTTTGAATGATGGTTTTGATTGTGGACTCGTCCCAACCATTTGCGCTTGGGTGATAGGGTATTGATAGAATCCTTTTGATTTTGTGGTCCTTGAGGAACTTTTTCACCTTGCCGCCGATGAATTGCTTCCCATTGTCGCATACTATTTCGGCCGGGTATCCAAACCAGCATACGATGTGGTCCCATATGAAGTCGATGACCTCTTTTTCTCTTATTTTTTCGAAGGCTTGCGCTTCTACCCATTTTGAAAAGTAGTCAGTCACAAACAAAATGAATTTAGCTTTACCTGGAGCCGTTGGTAGGGGGCCGAGGATGTCCATCCCCCATTTAATAAAAAGCCATGGGGATAGGACCGAATGGAGTTGTTCATCGGGCTGATGGATCATCGGTGAGAACCTTTGGCCTTTATCACACCTTCGGACGAACTCCTTAGTATCTTTTTCCATGCTATCCCAATAATACCCTACTCTGATCACCTTACGAACCCAATAATCGGTACCAGAGTGATTCCCATAAGTGCCTTCGTGGATTTCTGGTAGTACATAATCAGTGTCCTCCGGTCCCAAACACACTGCCAGTGGTCTGTCAAAGGTTCTTCTATATAATGTTCCATTTTCATCGAGTGAGAATCGAGCTGCTTTAGCTCGTAAGGCCCTCGACTCTTTTAGGTTCGAGGGGAGCTTCCCGTGCTTCAAGTATTCGACGTACTTATTCCTCCCACGTCAAACTTGTTGAATTTATTTTTGCATGGCCTTTTTCGACCACCGACCTTGACAATTGGATGACAATCCCCTAGTCAATGTCATCTTCTTCAACTGATGATCCCAAATTTGCAAGTGCATCGTCCTCACTATTCTGTTCTCGAGGTACATGGTCTAGTGTCCATTCCTTGAAGGGATGCAATGTCACTTGAAGTTTGTCTAAGTACATTTTCATTCTATCTTCTCGAACCTCGAAGCTCCCGTTCACTTGGTTTACTACCAAAAGAGAGTCACACTTGGCCTCAATGACCTCTGCTCCCAGACCCTTGGCTAGTTCGAGACTTGCAATCATGGCCTCATACTCGGCTCATTGTTAGTCAATTCCGAGGTTTTGATAGATTGCCTAATTATGTTTCCCGTAGGCGGTTTTAAAACTATACCGATCCCGAAAACTTTCACATTTGAGGCACCGTCTGTGAAGAGGCCATACCCCCGATGATGTACCCATTTTTAGCAAGAGTTCCTTTTCTACTTCAGGTACGAGTGCATGCATGAAATCGGCCACGAAGTATGCCAAAGTTTGAGACTTGATAGTCGTTCGGGGTTGATATTCGATATCATACCCTCCAAGTTCGATGGCCCATTTGGCCAATCGGCCCGATAATTCGGGCTTATGCAAGATATTTTAAAGTGGGTACGTAGTAAATACACATATAGGATGACATTGAAAATATGGTTTTAAGTTCCTAGATGCACTAAGTTATGCAAGTGCTAACTTTTCTAAATGCGGGTACCTGGTTTCAGCATCTCCTAGGGTCCGACTTACGTAATAATCAAGAAATTGCATACCTTGTTCTTCTCGAACTACACGCCACTTACCGCTACCTCGTACACGGCTAAATACAAGTAGAGATTTTCATCCTCCTTTGGAGTATGAAGCAATAGTGGGCTCGAGAGATACCGTTTTAATTCTTCTAAGGCTTGTTGACACTCCGGAGTCCATGCGAAGTCGTTCCTTTTCTTGAGTAAGGAGAAGAAATGATGACTTCGATCTAATGATCTTGATATATATCCTCCTAGGGTAGCTATCCATCCGGTTAACCGTTGTACATCTTTCACATTGTTTAATGGTGATTTCCTCAATGGCTTTGAATTATTCGGGGTTGGTCTCGACCCCCTGTTTGACACCATGAATCCTAAGAACTTGCCCGAGTCAACTCCAAAAGCGCATTTCTCGGGGTTGAGTTTCATGTTGTATTTTCTTAGGATATCGAATGTTGCCTGCAAATGAGTCAAATTGTCCGCTGCGCGCAAGGACTTAACTAGCATGTCATCAATATAAACTTCCATAGATTTGCCTATTTGATGTTCGAACATTTTATTAACTAAGCGTTGGTATGTAGCCCCTGTATTTTTTATCCCGAAAGGCATTACGTTATAGCAATATGTACCAAACTTTGTGATAAACTAAGTATTTTCCTTGTCCTCCGGGTTCATTCGAATTTGATTGTACCCGGAGTAGGCATCGAGAATAGTAAGGATCTCGTGGTCGGTCGTGGCATCGATCAACCGATCGATGTTGGGCAATGAGAAAGAGTCTTTAGGGCATGCTTTGTTGAAATCTTTGTAGTCTATACATATTCTAAGTTTTCTTCCCTTTTTAGGGACTACTACAACATTAGCTAGCCACTCATGATACTTAACTTCCCTAATAGACCCTATCTTAAGAAGTTTGGTTACCTTACCTTTTATGAATGAGTACTTTACCTCGTATTGAGGCCTCCTCTTTTGTTTCACCATTTTAAATTTGGGATCGACACTTAGTCAATAGGTGGTTATCTCTGGTGGGATCCCTGTCATATCTAAGTGGGACCAAGCAAAGCAATCAATGTTATAGATAAGGAATTTAAATAGTTTTCTCATGAGTTTGGGGGTTAGCCTCATTCCCAGATATATCTTTTGTTTCGGAAGATGCTTGATCAATACCACATGTTCGAGTTCCTCGACCGTTGACTTCGTCGCGCCGGACTCCTCGGGAATGACCAAAGCTCGAGGAGTTAGGAGATCTTCTTCTTCGTCCTCGGCCACATGTTCCCCGGGATCACCCGTGGATATAGGTTGTGATTGTTATTTGGCTACCGGTTTTTCCTTGACGTTCGAATTTTCTAATGTAGATGGCATCGATATTGGTGTCACGTCATGCACTGCAAACATCTCCTTATCTGCATGCTCCTCCCCATATACCGTTTTTACGCCATCTTTTATAGGGAACTTCATCATTTGATGAAGGGTTGATGGCATTGCCCCCATGTTGTGGATCCACGGCCTCCCAGGCAAAGCATTATACCTCAGGTCACCTTCGATGACATTAAACTTTATGTATTATATGGTTCCGGCCATGTTCACTGGGAGGGTGATTTCACCCTTCGTTGTTTCACTTTCCATGTTGAAGCTATTCAAGACTCGAGATGCTGGTATGATTTGGTCGAGCAGCCCAAGCTTCTCTTCGACCCTCAATCTGATTATATTTGTTGAGCTACCTGGATCTACAAGAACATGTTTAGCTTAAACTTTATTTAAAAGAACAAAAATTACCAGTGCATCGTTGTGAGCTGAGATAAGCCCTCGGTGTCTTCCTCATTGAATGTGAGGGTGTCCTCGGGCATGTAGTCCCTATTCCGTTTCTCCCTTGTGATTGATACTTTGGTGTGTTTGAATAAGGGTCCCTGTGGGACGTCGACTCTGCCGATGATCCTGTGGATGACATGTTGGGGCTCCTCTGGTTCATTCTTCATGTGTGTGTCTCTTTCTCTAAAGTGGATCTTGTCCCTATCACTGAGAAATTCTTGAAGATTCCCCTCATTGGACAATCATGCTACCTCCTCTCTCGGTTTCCTGCAATCCTCGGTTCTGTGCCCATGTGTACCGTGATACTTGCACATCATGTTAGGGTTGCTCTGAGAAGGATCAGTTTGTATGGGTTTAGGCCATCTGGTATCTCTGATTTTCCCAATGGTCGAGATGATACCCGAGGCATCGACGCTAAAGTTCTATTTTGATAATCGGGGTGCCTCTGCCGGTCTCGAGTGCCTGTCGAACCCTGTCTTACTCATAAGTCCCCTAGAATTCTGACCTCGATCTGCTCTTCGATCATTCCGAGGTATGTTACGCCTTGAGATGTTCCTTCGATCTTCGATATACGACTGATACCTTTTTTTATTCGGTCTCGATTCCCTGTCTATTTCTCTCAAATCTTTTACTTCTAACCTGTTTGGATAGACCGAGCCCGAGGGGGCCTCCAACCGATCATCTTCGACCCTAATCTTCGACTGGTATCTGTTGTGCACATCCACCCAATTCACGGCGGGATACTCGATCAAGTTTTTTTTAACTGCCTCAATGCTATCGAGCTCCACTCATTCAAACCCTGGGTAAAGGCTTGAGCAACCCAGTCATCGAAGACTGGTGGCAACTCCATTCGTTCAAACTGGAATCGAGATACAAATTCCCTTAGCATCTCATTGTCCCTTTGTTTAATCTTGAATACATCTGACTTTCTTGTTGCTTTACCTTTATGGCACCAGCATTTGAATCCGCCAACATGGCAAACGAATCAATAGAGTTCGGGGGCAGGTTATGGTACCAAATCATGGTCCTTTTGGACAGAGTTTCCCCAAACTTCTTTAGTAAAACAAACTCGATTTCCTCGTCCTCCAAATCATTTCCCTTTATCCCACAAGTATATGTGGTGATTTGCTCGTTGGGATCGGTTGTCCCGTTTTATTTAGGAATATTTGGCATACAAAACTTCTTCGGAATAGGCTTCGGGGCTGCACTAGGGGGGAAAGCGTTTTGCACAAATTTCTTAGAATCAAGTCCTTTCAAAACTGGAGGTGCTCCTGGTATTTGGTCGACCCTCGAGTTGTACGTTTCCACATTTGTATCGTTTTCCTCGATCATTTTCTATCCTGACTCGACCTATTTGTGAGTTCCTTGATAAGTCTCATGATCGTGGGGTCAGCCCCTTACCAATTGTTGCTCGACCTTTCCGGGATTAGTTCAGCACGATGAGTAGTTTCTGGTCCACTATAATCGGAGTCTTTTGCTGGCTCTGCAAATGAGCGATGGCAATTTGTTGAGCTTGTAACATCTCGAAATCACTTGGAGACTAACTTACCCATCTCCTCTACCCTGTGTTCTTTGGCCACCGTCTTGAACATCTCCGCGCACGCTCCCTCCGATGTTAGTGTCCAAATCGACGTTTATAGCAATGTGTGAACCAACGTCGACTGGGTTAGGAGATGGTGCTACCCCAGGGTTGAGCGGTGGCACACCGGCCCCTGAAGCTGTTGCATTTTCATTCTCCCCGTGGAATTTGAGGTCGTCATTACCATGCATACGTGCGTTTGCTGAGTTCGACATGCTTTAGCCTGAAATCAAAGAATCTTTGACAAGAAAAAGTGTGAAGAATAACGTGTGTTATCAAAATATTAGCACTAAAATAATCGCTATTATCTTTAGCCCCACGGTGGATGCCAAACTGTTTACCTCGAAAAATACAAGTAGCAATTAAATTAAATTTTTGATTTTAAAGATACGTGATCTAGTCCAATACTAATTAATAAACAAGTAATATAAAGTTTAGTGAGTAGAACTGATGAACCAAACCAGTGTTGCAGAGTCAGTAGGGGCCTCGAGCTCGATGTTCTCGATGACTTCGAGGTAGGTTTAGGATAATGAAGCAAGAACAATAAAGTAAAAGTTATAAAGCTGATAAACAACTATGAAGCGCAATAAACGAGAAAAGTGAGATAGTATATTCTTTTTCCAGTGATAAAATGATTCTTATAAAGGATTGGGTTCCCCTTTATAATAGGAGGGAAAACCTCAAAATAAAGTACATTTCTATTTACAATAAAAAAAACTATTGGTACTTCTGTATAACCCCCTAGTACGATTTCGTACGAATTTATCCCGAAATTTACGTCTTGACCTTTGTGCCCTTGAGAAATGACCGCTCTTTCTTGAGTGTGTTCGAAATGGTACTGTCTCGAGGTAAACCATGATGGGCCTCCGATTTTTTCCCCCGAGGTATGAATTTTTCTGCCAGACCTAATCCCTTCCTCGAGTTGCCCGAACTCGAGCTCAGGGTTCAACTAAGACCCTGAAATCAGGTTCTCTGATTTCGATCGTATACAGTGCTATTTTCATGTTAAATGGAGGCGATCAAATAGCGCTCCCATGAAATCTTTACCTTTTTAGGCTATCATGTTTAGATTTTGTCTCCGTTTTAAAGGTTGTGCAAATATTGTCATTGGAAAATTATGCCTTCCACAATGTTAGACTCGGGTCAAATGTTTGTCCATATAATTTTCAGTTTATTATTACAATATTAGATTGTGATGTAATATTTACAATTACTTAAAAAATGTTAGATTTTGGTCTAACATTTTTTCCTGTGTATACGATGTATTCATTTACTACTACTATAGTAGTGACTAGTTTCTGAAGGTTTTTTATAAGATATGGTTCTCAAAAGCATCCAACTTTCACAAACTACACTTGTTTTATGTCGGCCAAGGGATAAAACAGCATAAGACCAAGTACCTCCTACCCCCCACCCCCCACCCACCCTGCCGCCCCCAAAACCAACCCGAAAGAAATATTGGAAGGAAGAGAAAAGAGAAAGAAAAAGGGTGTTTACCCTAAAATTCGAGTAATAATTAAACTTATATTGTGGTTTTAAGGATACGTGATCTAATTCAATACCAATTGATAAATAATGAATTAAATAGATAAATTGAATGACAAAATAAATCAAACCAGTGTTGTAGCAATGTATCGACCTCGATTCGGAACAGCCTCGAGATCAAGCCCTAAGAACAGTAAAGAACAATAGTGAAAAATAAGTAAATAGAGAGCAGCGCGTATATTATTTTATCAGTGAATGTATGATAATACAAGTGAAAGGGGTCCCTCTTTATATAGTAGAGGAATCCTATATAAGGTACAACTCTGATAACGAACATAAATCCCATAATTGGTTCCAATAACCGCTTGGCTCAATTTCTTCCGAGATTTCCGCCGAGATCCTTGGTCGGTTGCCAATATTTTTCCAGTCTGTTACTCGACGTTGGTCATGCTCAATCTCGATCCTCAGCGAGTGATTCGATCTTCATGCTTCATACTCTGTCATCGAGCTCGAGCCAGATCCATTATGATCTTATGCTTGAGGCAGCTTCTCGAGCCCACGAAATCGGACATACCCGGTTTCGACCGGATACAGATAGTCCCTGCATTTCTTAGAGTGAAACGATAAGAAACGATTTGAGCCTCGATTCCCTGACACCTGGATCATGATATTATCTTCATGATGTAAGCGACGGATGCGACCGAAACATCCTGTCGGTTTAGTTTCCCAAATCATCAATGCATGTAAGTTGGTGGTCGGCCATTAGCGTTACCGAACCCTCGTTGTGAGCCCATAAATACCATCTCCTTCATTGAATCAAACTTTACTTTTGCTTTGATTAAGTGTCTAAATCTTCTAACCCTTCTCATCTCCTCTCTATCGGCGCTTGTTAAGTCACCAATGTTACCACCGGAACCACCCGCTTTATATCTTATTTCGATATCCTTCACGCACATCAATGGCTAAAACTTCAAAGACTGTACCGCAAAAGGAAAAAGCTTCCTCCTTTTATTCTCGGCAAGCTGGCAATAAAACAACGGTGGAGTCGGGCCCCCATGAGTACGTTCTTGGCTCGTGTACTCTGAAATTCGACTTCAAGGTCGATAACCCCTCATCGGTAATAGGCCTATGTGAGCACGTGTCGATGTACATATTCTCGATAACAGAGAGCCATATCAAGGCCATGAGTAAGGACTGCAATTGGGGTCTCGAGGTCGTGGTGCAGTTCCCTGCTCCTGAGGAGATCATTACTACATATGTGTGTGGGTGTGTGTGTGGGGGGGGGGGGGGGGGTTTAGGGGGTACCACCCC
>ML262891.1:29212-73986 GCA_005239495.1 Nicotiana undulata
GGGGGGGGGGGGGGGGGGGTCTTAAGTGCTTACACCTACCCCTTCACATTGGGTCCCATCGACCCGGTGATCCTCGATTTCTGCAAAAGATATCAGATCACCTTCAGACAAATCCACCCCTCTCTATGGCGCATAGTGATCATGTTGCGATTCTTCTCTAGCAAGGCCGAGGGGAAGGAATTTACTTTAAACCACCTCATGTAGTTGTACCGGCCTCGAATTTATCGAGGACTAATTAGGCTTCAACGCCGGGAAATGAAGGCCTTGTTCTCGAGCATCGACGAGGACAAGGATCGAGGTTGGATAAGTCGATTCATATGGGTGAGGACCCACGACATAATACCGGATGGAAGATGATGTTCCCTGAGGAGTGGAACCCCAACCGTAAGTAATATATCAAAAGTTTATCTTCATATCTGATTCAGTTTTGTCTAACATTCTCATTTATTTTGCAGTTGTTCCTTGGATGCCCCAAGCGGTCCCCGGTCTCGAATACTGGGTCTGAAAGTTGTCCTCGACTTCCTCCCAAGCCGAATGTTCATGGCGTGACTTGGCAAGGGGCCGATGGGAGGCCAAGAACCACGGTAAAGATCCCTTTTCTCGTGTTCAAAAGACATCTTAAGTACTTCATTTATTACTAACTTTATTTTATGTAGGCCTGATGAAGGATGTCGTTCTAAGGCCCTCGAGTGGAAAAGGAGAAGCCGAGTCCCCAAAGGATGAGGAGGAAAACGGTTTCTCTCTCAGAGGACTCGGTCCAAAAACTGAGAGATGAAGATGAGGAAGATGCCTCGATGCTGACGGTCCGACCTAGGAAAGCCGTCGAGATCGCCAAACCCTCCGAGCCGATGGTGGCTGCTGCAACTAAGCCTCGTGTCGATGAGGCTTCAAAGAAAGATTCGGGTGTGGATCCCGAGTCTCCAAAGGTCGAGATCATTTCTCGACCTGCAACTACACCGAACGGGGTTGGTTCTGAGACGCAGAAGATTGATCAGAGTACCTTGAGCGACTTGCTCGGGGCCATGACAACAGGTCAACTACCTTCGCTGCCGACTTTTTCCGAGGAGGCAATAAGGGAGGCCCAAAAATTGAAGACTCCCGATATTGGCGGAGGCTCTAGCGTAGATGATCCCTTCCGGGATTGCTTTACTGGTGTCGATGATGCCTCCGACATTAGCGGTGCTTCGATCCTTATGGAGGAGGCCCAACGTTTCTTTTCTCGGGTAAGTACCAGTTACTATTGGTTATTTTTCTTCGCTTTTTTCTCTACAAATCTAACTTGTATTCTCTTTTTTGTGTAGGCCTCTGCTAAATGTTGAGCTGACCTTAGCCAGTGTGAGATCGAACTCCAGAAGGTCTTAGAGGAGAAGAACGCTCTTAAGCTACTTTGCGGCCAAAAAGACGAAGCCATAAAGGACCTTCGAGCGGATCTGGCCAAGGCTCGTGAATAGGAGGCCGAACTAGACAAGAAGGTAACAATCCTTTTAATAAGGTATGAAATCAACTCAACTATAGAGGCTAATACTTCACTATCTCAACTGCAGCAGAAGGTAGAAAGGATCGAGCTGCTCCGGGGAGAGGTCGATCAGGTCAAGGTTGATTGTGATTGATGGAAAGAGAGTATGGACCGCCTGGCTGCGGAAAAGCTCGGCCCAGGACAAGAGGATCGAGGAACTTGAAGCCGGGCTTGCTGAGGCCAAGGTGGAGATCGTGAAGACCAAGGTCAAGGCGGACATTTACCACCGCCATGTACCGGGCCGATGCTGAGGCTGCTCAAACGCAGCTAAGGGAGGCTTCTGATCGGGAGAAATAGAGCAATGACCTGGCAAAGTGTCAATCCCATAGGGAAACCCTCGAAGAAATCCATGCCCGAGGTTTTAACCTCTCCGAAGAGATAGCCAGGCCAAGATGCTCGAGGCCGAAGCCAGACAGCCCGCCTCCTCTAATGATGATGAAGAAGGCAGTCGTGATGGATCCGATGAGGGGCCTGAAGAAAAAGTTGCTCCCGGGGAGGCTGCTCAAGAATGAGTTGTTCCCCGGGAAAATGCTCCCGAAGGGGAGGTCGGCCTCGTCAATAGTTAGAATTTTGTTTTTCCTTTTCTTTTTGTAAGACCTTGATTGGTCTCTTGTAAATACCTCCTTATAAATAAAAGGTTCTTTCTTTTTCCAGTTTGTCTTCGGTTTGCAATGAATTCTACTTTGTTTTTGTCTTGTGAAAATTTTCATTATTGTAACTTTATTAATCAAATGAACCTTAGCTCGAATTCAGAGTAAACCGTTAGGCTTTTTTGTTAAGCGAGGGTAAGTCCCCGAGCTTGGTAATATGTCTGAGATTTTATCTTGGGTGGCTTGATCAAAGCCATAAATGCAGTATTTTTATAACTAAGTTCGAGTGAATTTTTGAACTTAAAATAAAACAAACCCTTATGTTTTTTATCAAGTAATGGGTAACTTTCAAACTTACAAAAATATACCCCTTAAGTTTTTATGATGAATTTTAGTCGACTTTATTCGAGCTCGAAATAGCGTAACCCTTAGGTCCGAATTGAGTGAGAACGAGGTCTCGAACCCTAAATATGTTGGCCCTTAGGCTGTTTAGATTGGGCCGATATGGCCTTTAAAATATGGCTATTATTTCCCATGTTTGGCTTAAAAGACTTAGTAAATATTTCTTTATGCCTTAGCATTTATTTTTTTACCCATTGGATTTTTTGAGGGTCCGATGATTGAAACCATTTGATTTTTGTGCCTTAGCAAGTTTGCGTTAGGATAGTTTGATACCTCTTAAGGTTTTTCAAAGGCTGATATTATCGAAGCCTTTTGGTTTTTCGAGGCCAGATTTTATCGAAGCCTTTGATTGTTTGTCAAAAATAGCCTTTTAACTGGTTTTTCAAAGAATTCGAAGGCCTATTGTTTATTGCGGAATTAGGACGTCTCTGAACCGCATTATTTCGGTCATAGCCTTTAATATGGCAGTAGCCTTTAATATGGCCGTAGCCTTCGAGTATGCCTCTTCGACTTATTTCCCGATAATATTTCCAACTTATTAAAATGTTAGTCTCCGAGAATGGTGGTCTTGGCCTATATATCTAGGGGTGCCTCTTTGAGGTCTTTTGACTTTGAGTTTAGATCACTCGAGTAAGCAGCCCCCCAGTGTTCGAAGTATATTTTGTACTAGGCTCTTGAGCCATTTTTCACAAAATTATAAGTATGAAATTTGCATAGTAGAGAATTTGCTTTGAGACATGAGATGTTTGATGAAGAAATGATGCTTCTTTTAATAATTTATACATGCATACGTGTTTTTGCCATCGAGACTCGGTTAATCTATATGGACATGGTTCATTCGACTGTTTGGCCCATTACAAAGTTTTTCCTATCGAGGCCCTTTGACACGAGGTACATTTCTCGAACACATAACATCCGAGGGTGATGCCCACCAGTAATCGAGGTTGATTGCAAAGAAGCCTTGGATATTGTTGAATTTTCCCCAGGTAGCACATAATTTTTGCCTCGCTAAAAACCTTGTCGGAAAAACCCATTTGGGATCAAAACCGATATAAGGGAAAAAGAGTGCAACGCGTACTTTAAAACCTGGGGTCTCGATGTCTTTGGTCAAACTCCTGCAATGAGTTAGCGTCGAATATATATAAATGAAAGAAAATAGGGAGTCATACCTTAACAATAGTATCGCTTGAGAAGTGATATGTTCTAGTTGTTTGGCAGTGGTTTGTCGTCCACCGTTCCGAGTTTATAAGACCCTTTTCCGACTATATCGAGGATTTGGTAGGGCCCTACCCAATTCGGGCCGATATTCCCTTCATTAGTATCTCGAATGTTGATGGTGACTTTCCTTAGGAATAAGTCCCCGACTTTGAAGTGGCGAAGGTTGGTTCTTCTATTGTAGTATCTTTCGATTCGTTGCTTTTGTGCAGCCATTCGAACGAGTGCAGCTTCTCGTTTTTCATCTAACAACTCGAGGCTAGTGTTCATAGCCTCGTGGTTCGATTCCTCCATTGCATGTCGAAACTTGGCGCTTGGTTCTCCGACTTTGATAGGAATTAAGGCTTCGGAGCGATATACTAAAGAAAATGGAGTTGCTCTTGTGCTGGATTTCGGTGTTGTTCGATATGCCCAAAGGACTTCGGGCAAAATTTCTCTTTGTCTCCCTTTAGCTTCGTTTAACCTTTTCTTCAAGATTTGGATGATGGTCTTGTTCGTTGACTCAGTTTGTCCGCTCCCGCAAGGGTGATATGGTGTTGAAAATATCCCTTTTATTTTATGGTCTTCGAGTGATTTCGTTACTTTACTGTCGATAAATTGTTTACCATTGTTGCGTACTATTTCTGCCGGTATCCCAAATCGACATGCAATGTGGTCCCAGATGAAATCTATCACTTCTTTCTCTCTGACTTTCTCAAAAGCTTGTGCTTCAACCTATTTAGAGAAATAGTCAGTCATAAACAATATGAACTTAGCTTTACCTGGGGCCGACGGCAGAGGGCCGAGGATGTCCATCCCCCATTTCATGAATGGCCATGGGGATATGATCGAGTGAAGTTGTTCTCCCGGCTGGTGGATCATCGATGCAAAACTTTGACATTTGTCGCATCTATGAACGAACTCCTTAGAGTCTTTTTCCATGTTATCCCATTAGTATCCTGCTCTAATAACTTTGTGAATTAGTGACTCGACGCCGAAATGGTTCCCACAAGTGCCTTTATGGACATCTCGTAGAACATAATCAGTATCTCCTGGTCCTAAGCACACTTCCAATGGTCCATCGAACGTCCTTTTGTATAATGTTCCGTCTTCGTCTAATGTAAAACGAGTAGCTTTAGTCCATAGGGCCCTCGATTCTTTAGGGTCCGATGGGAGCTTTCCACTCTTCAAGTACTTGATGTATTCATTCCTCCGTTCCTAAGTTAAGCTTGTAGAATTTATTTCGGCATGCCCTTCCTCGATCACATACCTCGAGAGTTGAACGACAATCCCCGAGCTGATCTCATCTTCCTCGACTGATGATCCCATATTTGCTAGTGCACCAACCTCGTTGTTTTGTTCTTGAGGTACATGTTGTAGAGTCTATTCCTTGAAACGGTGCAAAGTTACCTGCAATTTTTCCAAATACCTTTGCATTCTATCCTCTCGAACATCGAATATTTTTTTCACCTGGTTCACCACTAGTAAAGAGCCGCACTTAGCTTCGATGACTTCGGCTCCCAAGATTTTGGCCAGCTCGATACATGCAATTATGGCCTCGTACTCGGCCTCATTGTTAGTCGATCTAGAAATTTTAATTGGTTTTCTAATAGTGCTACCCGTAGGCGGATTCAAAACGATGCCTAGCCCTGATCCTTTCACATTCGAGGCAACGTCCATGAAAAGGGTCCATACCCCCGATGATGTGCCTGATTTTAATAAAAGTTCTTTTTTACTTCAGGTACGAGGGTTGACGTGAAATCGGCCACGAAGTTCGCTAAAATTTGAGACTTGATCGCCGTTTGAGGTTGATATTTGATATCGTACCCACTAAGTTCGACGGTCCATGTGGCCAATCGGCCCGATAGTTCAGGTTTGTGCAAAACATTACGGAGTGAGTAAGTGGTTAATACGCATATGGGGTGACATTGAAAATATGGTTTAAACTTTCTTGAAGCGCTTATCAGTGAAAGTGCCAATTTCTCTAAGTGTGGATACCTAGTTTCTACATCTCCTAAGGTTCAACTTACATAATAAACAGGAAACTATGTACCTTGCTCTTCTCGAACTAGGACACCACTTACCGCGATTTCGGATACTACCAAGTATAAGTAGAGTCTCTCATCTGCCTTCGGAGTGTGAAGCAGAGGGAGCTCGATAAGTATCGCTTCAATTCTTCTAACGCCCGTTAGCACTCCAGAGTCCATACAAAATCATTTTTCTTCTTGAGTAGGGAGAAAAACCTGCGGCTCCGATTCGATGACCTCGAGATGAATTGACCCAAGGAAACTATCCGTATGGTCAGCGTTTGTACGGCTATTATACTATCTACGACGGTGATGTCCTCGATGGCATTGATTTTATCGGGGTTGATTTCGATTCCCCGGTTTGATACCATGAAGCCGAGGAATTTGCCTGACTCGTCCCTAAAAGCACATTTTTCGGGGTTGAGCTTCATGTTATATTTCGTTAAGATCTCGAACGTTTTCTGCAAAGGAGCCAAATGGTCCTCTGCGCGCAGGGACTTAACTAGCATGTCGTTAATATAAACTTCCATTGACTTACCTATTGTTCTTCGAACAGTTTGTTAACTAGGCATTGATATGTAGCCCCGACATTTTAAGACCGAAAGGCATTACATTGTAGCAATAGGTTCCATACTTGGTGATAAAAGAAGTCTTTTTTTGGTAGTCCGGGTCCATTTGGATTTGATTGTACCCAGAGTAGGCATCGAGAAAAGTAAGGATCTCGTGGCCGGCTGTGGCATCGATCATGCGATCGATGTTAGGCAAGGGAAAAGAATCTTTCAGACATGCTTTGTTCAAGTCCTTATAATCTACACACATTCTAAGTTTGTTCCCTTTTTAGGGACTACAACTACATTATCTAACCACTCGGGGTATTTCACCTCCCGAATGGACCCTATTTTGAGAAGTTTAGTTACCTCGTCCTTTATGAAGGCATGCTTTACCTTGGACTGGGGCCTTCTCTTTTGCTTCATTGGTCTGAACTTGGGGTCCAGGCTTAGTCGATGTGTTGTTATATCTGGTGGGATCCCTGTCATGTCTAAATGGGACCATACAAAACAGTCGATGTTATCAATAAGAAATTGAATAAGTTTTTTCCTGAGTTCGGGAGTTAATCCCATTCCTAGGTATACATTTTGCTTGGGCAGGTACTCGATTGGTATAACCTGTTCCAGCTTTTCGATCGTTGATTTGGTAGCATCCGATTCTTCGGAAGCAACAAAGGTTCGAGGAGTTAGGAAATCCTCCTCTTTTTCTTCTTCTACCACATGTTTCCCCGATTCGGTCGAGGCTGGGTGTGGTGATTGCTATTTGGTTTCCTTTTTACCTTTGGTGCTCGGATTTTATAAGGTCAATAGTGTCGAGATAGGTGTTACTTCATCGATTGCAAACATTTCCTTTGCAGCATGTTGTTCTTCGTATATCGTTTTACACCATCCGTTGTCGGGAACTTCATCATTTGGTGGAGGGTTGACGGTACTGCCCTCATGTTGTGGATCCAAGGCCTTCCAATAAGTGCATTATATCTCATGTCGCCTTCGATAACATGGAACTTAGTATCTTGGATGGTTCCGGCCACGTTTACCGGTAGGATAATCTCTCCCTTAGTTGTTTCACTGGCCATATTGAAGAAGTTTAAGACTCAAGATGCATGTACAATTTGGTCCTGCAAGCCGAGATGCTCCACGACCCTCGATCTGATGATGTTTGACGAGCTACCTGGATCTACTAAAACACGCTTAACTCAAATTTTATTTAACAAGAAAGATATTACCAGAGCGTTGTTGTGTGGTTGATAAATGCCTTCCGCTTCTTCGTCATTGAATGATAAAGTGCCTTCGGGCACATAGTCTCGAGTTTGTTTCTCTCTAGTGATTGACACCTTAGTGCGTTTGAATATGGGTCCTTGTGGAACGTCGACCCCTCCGACGATCATATGAATGACATGTTGAGGTTCTTCTTGTTCATTCTTCCTGTTGTTGTCCCTTTCCCTGAAGTTATTCTTAGCTCGGTCGCTGAGGAACTCTCGAATGTGACCTTCGTTGAATAGATGGACTACCTCCTTCCTCAAATGCCTGCAACCTTCGATCCTATGACCATGTGTTCCATGATACTTACGCATTAAATTTGGGTTCCTTTGAGAAGGATCAGTCTGTCTGAGCCACCTAGTGTCTTTGATCCTTCCGATAGCAGATACAGTGCATGCTGCATCGACGCTAAAATTGTACTCTAATAGCTGAGGTGCCTCTGTGGGATCTACATACTTGTCGAAGCCAGTTTTACTTATAAGTCCCCGAGAATTCTGTCCTCGATCGCTCCTTCGATCATCCGGGTAGAGTTGCGCCCCAGACCATTATTCCTGCGATATTCAATATATGGATGGTACCGCTCTTTATTCGACCTTGGCTCTCTATCGACATCCCTCTAATTTTTACATGTCGACCGATTTGGATGCACTGAACCGGAAGGAGCTCCCAAATGGTCATCTTTGACCCTGATCTTTGATTGATATCAATTGTGAACATCTGCCCAAGTCACAGATGGGTACTCGATCAAATTTTGTTTCAACTGAGATGATTTTATCAAACTCCGTTCATTCAACCCTTGGGTGAAAGCTTGAACGGCCCAATCATCCTTGACCGGCGGCAACTCATGCGTTCCATTTATAACCGTGACACGAACTTGCTTAGCATCTCATTGTCCCTCTGTCTCACCTTGAAGAGGTTCGATTTCCTTGTTGCGACCTTTATGGCCCCGGGGTGTGCTTTTATGAAAGAATCCGCCAACATGAAGAATGAATCAATGGAATTTGGTGGCAGGTTGTGGTACCAAATCATTGCTCCCTTCAACAGGGTCTCTCCGAACTTTTTCAGCAATACAGACTCGATTTCGTCATCCTCCAAATCATTACCCTTAATGGCGCATGTGTAAGAGGTAACATGCTCATTGGGGTTAGTGGCCCCGTTATATTTGGGTATGTCAGGCATACAGAACTTCTTTGGGATGGGAGGGAACGAGTTTTGCACAAACGTCTTTGAATCCATTCCTTTCAAGATCGGTGGTGCCCCCGGTATCTGGTCAACTCGGGAGTTGTAAGTCTCCACCTTTTTATCATTAGCTTCGATTTTTTCTCTACTGATTCAATTCTTTTGGTGAGCTCCTCAGGCATCTTCATTACAGCAGGATCCGTCGCTGATGTGTTATCACGGATCTTTCCGGTACTGGCTCGGTACAGCGAGTAGTCTCGTGTTTGACCCTATTTGGAGCATTGTGCTGACTTTGTAACTGAGCAATTGCAGTTTTTTGAGCCTGAAGCATTTCGAATATCCCTTGGAGACTGACTCCTCCGTCTCCTCTGCCCTGTGTACCTCGGCCATCAGTTCGGCCTTCTCTGCGTACACTTCCCTAGGGATCTGCGCCTAAGTACGCTTTCAGAGAAACGTGCGAACTGACGTCGACCGAGTTGACGGGCGGTGCTCTTCCGAGATCAGCCTGTGGTACCTCGATTCCTGGAGCAATAACATTCTCATTTTCCCGTGAAGTCTGAGGTCAATATCACCGTGTGTGGATGCGTTTTGCGAGTTCGACATATTTCAACCTAAAAGCAAAAGTTCTTGACAAGAACAAGCGTAAAATAGTGTGTTTCATCAGAATCAGTACTGAACAATCATTATTATCCTTAGCCCTACGGTGTGCGCCAAACTGTTTACCCTAAAATTTGAGTAACAATTAAACTTGTATTGTAGTTTTAAAGATACGTGATCTAATTCAATACCAGTTGATAAATGATGAATTAAATAGATAAATTGAAAGACAAAATAAATCAAACCAGTGTTGTAGCAATGTATTGACCTCAATTCTGAACAGACTCGAGATCAAGCAGTAAGAACAGTAAAGAACAATAGTGAAAAATAAGTAAATAGAGAGCAACGTGTATATTATTTTATTAGTGAATGTATGATGATACAAATGAATGGGGTCCCTCTTTATATAGTAGAGGAATCATAAATAAGGTACAACTCTAATAACGAACATAAATCCCATAATTGGTGCCAATAACCGCTTGGCTCAATTTCTTCCGAGATTTCCACTGAGATCCTTGGTCGGTTGCCAATATTTTGCCAGTCTGTTACTCGACGTCGGTCATGCTCGGTCTCAATCCTCGACAAGTGATTCGACCTTCATGCTTCATACTCTGTCATCGAGCTCGAGCCATATCCATTATGAGCTTATGCTCGAGGAGGCTCCCGAGCCCAAGAAATCGGATATACCCGGTTTCGATCGTATATAAAAGGAGAAGAGAATGACGGGCTTTCCTTTTGTTAAGCGACGTCGGTCATGCTCGGTCTCAATAATCGACAAGTGCTTCGATCTTCATGCTTCATACTCTGTCATCGAGCTCGATCCAGGTCCATTATGAGCTTATGCTCGAGGAGGCTCCCGAGCCCAAGAAATCTGACATACCCGGTTTCGACCGTATACAAAAGGAGAAGACAATAACGGGCTTTCCTTTTGTTTTTCTATTTCCCAAATGATATTAAGAGAAATTTTATGGGAATTGAGAGAGAAAGTGACGTATTGTGTTACCACACGCCTTGTAAAAACCCAAGGATATACCAACAAGGTTGTGAACCTATGATAAAGTGGTAAGTACTCCTTCATTTTTAATCAAAAGTCTCGGGTTCGAGTTGACCTGAGTATAAAGTTATCTTTGTTAGGGATCGTTTGGTAGGAGGTATTAGAAAAAATAATGCAAGCATTAGCTCTATGCATTACTAATATCTTGTTTGATACATTTTTTCAACTTGTGTGTAACTAATACAAGTATTAGTTATACATCATACTTGGCATTATCCTATGCATAAGTAATGCATAGAAAACCATGACATTAGTAATACCAAGGCTATTAATGCATGCATTAGCATGGTTAAAGACAAAATTGTCCTTAAAGTCTCTTGAAGCTAGAGAATATGGAGGGCATTTTTGTAAACAATTATTTTTCTTAAGAATTATGCAATGCATTATAATTTTAATACACCATGCCAAACAGTATAAGAAACAATATCTCAATAACTAATGCTTGCATTACTAACGCATGCATTACTAATCTATGCATTACTAATATACCTGTTCTGCACTATTCTTATACACCCTATCAAATGACCTTTTAAGGTGATGTATCTAATAATGTGAAACTTTTCGGTGCGAATTCGAAATTAATCCGGCCCTAATGCTGGTACCATTCACGGAGTACAAACCAAACAAAAAGACCCCAAGGATATATGAGTCATTATTTCTAGATCGATGATGCAATGCAGTAGAAAAATTTCGCTCCAATTTCGGCCAATACGTCACAACCCTCCTTTCATAGTTGATTCATCGAATTTTACCGTCTTCTGTATTATCACATAAACCTTATATTTTTTTTGCTCATATAATTATAAATATATAAAATGCAAGTTGTTGCAAAAATAGGTATGAGCATGACGTACGTGCTAAATTTGCTTCAATAACGTAGGACTTGAGGGCGTTTAAGAATTTTTTCCAGACATGTCTTGGGTTAAAATAAAGCAGATCAAGAGATTTCTTTTATATAATTTATGGTTGAGTTTTAGCGCTATAAATTAGTATTATCATAAATAATAACAAATTAAATACATTGATAATTTAAAAATTATTTATACCGTTAGTATATACAAATTAAATCTTCTTTTTTAAGTTTAACTTCTATATATTAAACGTAATTTTTATGTGGAAAGGGAAGGGGCTGGTGCAAAAGCTGTAACATATCAAACTGAGCACAATGTTTCGAAATCAAAGGATCTATTCTTTTTCCTAAGGATTAGCTTGGTTAGGAACCAGGATATTAATTGTCCCAGGATTAGTTATTTCGGGATTGATTTATTACCCTTTTATAGGGAGAAAAATAACATTACAATTCCGGGATTAGTTATAACGCGATTTTATCCCAACCAAACGTGATAAACTCAACTAAAATTTGATCTCAGAATTATTTCTTTATCCCTCGTACCAAATGAGCCCGGATTGCTTTTGGACTTCTAGATGTAATCCACAAACTACTATGAAAGAAGTAGTTCCCGTTTAGCCATAGATTTTGTCTTCATTTAAAAAAACAAATTCTGTAAACATTATTTGCTTATAAAATATGATCATGTTTTGAAGAAAAAAAAAATTGTTACTCACAAACTTCAAGTATTTTTCAAATAAAATATATATCCAAATACAACTTCAACTTTAAAAAATTATTTGTTAACAAAACTTCAAAAACTTATTTTTCAAATTTCAAATTAAACAAATCTATATCCAAACATAACTTTATCTTGCGTAAGTTGAGCTAAGCAAATCACAAGTTTTCTATAAGAGTTGTCGCAATGCATGTCAAAGATTTGATCGTGATTTGTAAGGGCGGCTTAACACTTCCCACACACAGAAGCGTAAATAGGATTTTATGTTTATACCTTCTGAACCTGTCATGAAATCCTTAGCTCGTTCTTTTGTTACTGGGTTCATAATTCAATATTTAATATATTTAATAAATTTGTTAATATAAATACAAAAAAGTTAAGCAAAAAATATTAAGTTCGTCCAAATATGTATCTAATATTCTAGCTCTGTCCCTGACCCGACCAGAATATAAGACAAACATGCTAATTAAGATAAGATCATATCATATATAATAAATAATAAATGTAAAAAGTATGCAGTGTAATTGCGCTGACTTTATCCACGGCCTACCATTAGTCCCTCTTCCACCACCCCCACCCCAAAAAGAAATAAGAAAGTGACATATATAGTCAAGAAAAAATTGTCTCCACTTTATGTCATACTTTCTAGTATTAAACTTCAAAATTAATTTGGTCTCCTCAACTATGCTTTTACATTTTATAAGACTAAAAAGATATTAGGTAATTTTTTCTATCTACTTAAATTTTGATGAGCTGAGTTATTTGATATATTTTCTGATAGGAAAGTAAATAATATGTACTCGATGAAATAGTCGATGTGACAGTTGATCGAGCTGTATACTGCTTGTAAGAATGTATACGTGGAGGTTATAATGTATTGGTTGATTATAAATAGCTCTAATTTCTTTGAAAATGAGTCAAGAATTGCTAATTTCTCCCCAAAAATGCTGTTAGAATTTGAACCCTAGAACTCAGTCATTGTTCTTTTCTTCTTTATCACATGAATCATGATTCTAATTATGAGAAAAAGTGGCAAAGACAAAACTACACTTTTTAGGAGTATCAAATTCTAAAGAATATAAAGTGCTCCTTTACACAAGGCAAAGGTGGCCTATATGTAGTGGGGCGTTTGGACATAAGAATTGTAAAATTCTGAAAAAATGAAAAAGAATTTTAAGTAAAAATAATATTTTAAAATTAAGATTGTATTTGGACACGAATGTAATTTTGTGTTGTTTTTGAAGTTTTGTGATTGATCTGAGTGAAAATTTTAAAAAATAATTTTTTGGAGTATTTTAAATTTTTGAAAAATTTCAAATTTTATCTTCAAGTGAAAATTAAAATTTTTATGGCCAAACAGTGATTTCGTCAAAAAATAAAAATATTTCGAAAAAAAAGTGAAAAAATTCGTATCTCGAAACCGGCTCGTAATAAGCTACTACTAGGTTTCAAGAAAGTAATTTATACTTTTTTCTCTTTTCTCAACATTTGACGTGTCCTAGTTTTTTTTTTCTTTTTCATTTTGGACGTTTCTCAACAAATCATTGATTGAAATGAGAGGTGAAACGACAAACAACTAAGTGGCATTTGAATTTGATTATGGAACTTTTAAGCAAATCTACAATCCAAAATCACTGGGTTCAAAATGTAATTTTTTATATATATTATATTATGCAATTCGACTTATTATAAAAAAAATAGTATTGTTTTTATCAAGTAAGTAATTAATTTCTATTACATAAACATACTTTATAAATTAAGGGCGCTGTTATATTCGAAATTACAAAATAATAAGCAAATCTATATTATTTGTCTTTTGATTTTACCTTTTTTCCTTTTTCTTTCTCAGCTTATATTTTACTAATGCAATAATAAGAAATAGAGTGATCCGTCTCGACTCTCGAGTAGGGTTGTGTATAATTTGGTTAATACTGAATTACTGTACTGAAATCGAAATTTTTTGGTATTCGGTATTCGATATTTTGGTATTCGGTATGGTATTTGATTTAAGTTATAAAATAAAAATGGTGTTAGGTAAGGTATTTGGTATATTAAAATGAAATATCGAGATACCGATATTGTACCGGCCGAAATATATATTATATTATACAATACACATTTTTTTTAATTATAGCATAAGTATAAGAAATCTAAAATTTTACTTTCTTTTATTCTCTAAGTTCATCAATTAATTCTAAGCAAGTAACAAGACATTCCTCTAAGTTTTCTCTCTCTAGGTTGGTATATGTTGGTTTTGGACAAAACTTTTGTCAACAAACGTTTTTAGTTTTGTACTTTTGAATACATTAATTAAGAATATTACCGTCTATGATTATATGCACTAGTTAATATTCAAACCACATAAACCGAAGTTACGTACCGAACCGAATAAATCGAAATTGAAAGGAGAAAAACCGAACCATACCAAATTTAATTAAGTAAAATATTGGTATAGCATTTTACGAAACTGAATACCGAAACACCGAACAAAAATATCTAAATACCGTACCATACCGTATCGACCGACGAACATCCCTATTGTCCAGGATTGGTAGGAAATAACTAGTATTTGATGGAAGAGTACACGGGCGAGCAAAACAAGACACAGGTATTCCATCATTATTTAAAAATAAAAAATAAAAAATGTTCCAGTGTCGGAATGACAACATTATCGAATTTCATGTTGTATGCCTCACTTGCCTCAAAATTCTAAGAATCTAACTAAAACATACAACAAAAGAAAAAGAAAAAAAAGGAAGCCAGAAAACAGACAAGAATAAGAAAAGAGAAATCTAAACCATCATATGCATCTACCAGCCTAGTTGAAATATATAAAGCTATTTGCCAAAAAAAGGTCAAAGAAAATCTTTTTTAACGAAAGGAGAAGTATGATATATAACAAACAGCAGGTAGGAATTCATAATTGGAAAAAAGAAAAATTTCCACCTATTAATATACAAACTTCCAAGTTTGAGCCAAAAAAACACAACAATGGCTCATCCAACGTAATGTGGAAACGAAACAACAAAAAGAAAAAAATTACAAAGTTTTTGGATGCTGTTTTTTTTTTTTTTTTTTTTTTTTTTTTTTTACAGTAAATCATCAAAATCTAAATTCTCTGGAATTTCAAACTTCATGAAATTACTGCAATAACTCTCTTTCTCTTCTTCAATGCCCGACGACAAAGGCGTATCAAAACTAAAATTCTGACTATTCTGATTGCTGCTGCTGTTTAAGGACCGAAACGTTGAATTTTCAGATGCATCAGACGCAGAATAATTACTATAGTATTGTTGAGGTAGCATCATATTTTCTTGGAATATTGGGCCATTCATGGACTGATGGGAAGAAGAACATGAAACATTTGGGGTGCAATTTGGAATTTCAAGAACTTGGTGGTGGAGTTGATTATTATGTTGGAACATAGAGGTCTGAGCATGCAATAATTGATTTTGTTGAGAGTTTTGAAGTTGTCCATTCAATAACTGGGTTTCTTGAATTTTTTGTAATAACAACTCTGGATTTTCAGTTTGGGATAATAAAAGGGAATTTGCAAGTTTTAATATTTCAGGGTTTACAAGTGCTTGTAATCCAAGTAAGCTTGAAAGATTAAGCTGATGAGTTGAGTTGAGAAGTGATGATAAATCTAAGAAATCAAGACGAGGTCTATGTGTTACTGGATCAATGCCCACTTTCAAAAGCCTTTTTCTAATGTGTGTGTTCCAGTAATTTTTGATTTCGTTATCTGTTCTTCCTGGCAAACGAGCCGCTATAGCTGACCACCTAAAAAAAATAGGTATAAACATATTAGATTTAATTTAGGTTCAAGAAGATAGAGCATAATTATATGTAAATAACAATATGCTATCTCTAAAAGTTTATTTATTTTTAAATGAGGTGGTAACCTAATTCAACATAATATTAGAACAAATACACTCCTTCAGTCGAGGATCTATCGGAAACAGTCTACCCTTCTCATATCCCACGTGTAAAAATATACTAGGCATGTTGTTATTATTTTTGTACTAAAACAAATACAGCTAGTGGTTTAAGGCTAACGTCACGAATTATGAAAAAGAAATTTTTATGTGCTTGGCCATGAATAATCATGTCTGCATGTGAGAGACGTGTTAAAACGTAATAATAAGGTAAATAAAAGTGTACTCTCTCAGCGACAACTGATCGTGTTGAAAACATAATTAGGCAAATAAAAGTTATGTACTCTCGTTGACACGTTAAAGTTATAGATGAAAGTGGTAAAGATTTTTGAATAAATAAGGAGAAACTATTTAATGATGAAAGATTGAAAGAAAAAGTATACTATAATAGATATGGTCGTACTTGTTGCCAAGAACACTGTGAAGTTGGATAATAGTTTCTTCTTCTTCAAAGGAAAATCTTCCTCTCCTAATATCAGGTCTCAAATAATTCGTCCATCGAAGACGACAACTCTTGCCACACCTTTGTAGTCCTGCAAACAATTTAATTTAAATATTAGAACACGCGCGCGCACACATACATATATATTATAGTGCGGATTTAGTTTGAACCCATAATTTTTGAAACGGTATAAAAACCATCTATTATATTCAGTATAATGAGCTTAATGCTGAAAATCTTAAAAATTTAAATCTTGAATCCTGGCTATGTTTCATAACAAATAAATTAAAAGGTGGATATGAATAATTTACCAGCATTCTTGGGGAGATTTCGCCAGTTTCCAGGGCCATGAACTTGAATATATTGAATGAGTTTTTGATCTTCCTCTGGAGTCCATGGACCTTTCTTCAGTCCAGTTTTATCACAACATGGTGTTCTTCCCATAGCTTTTCTTTTTTCTTCTGTTTTGTTTTACGAATATTGATGTAAAAGGAGTTGTAGTGCTAAGGAAGAGAAAGAGGGAAATATTGGAAAACAAAAGTGAACTTGTAGGTCCTTATGGAATATGAGCCTTATTTATAGAAGGGAAAAATAGAAGAGAAATAAGTGGTTAAGAGAAGAGGAGTCTTGGAGTAGTAAAATTGTTTTGGGCGACCTATAGGTCACAGCGGGGCAGAGCTAGCATATCTTTACGGGTTTGGAGAACGCAGTTATAACTTTGATCTGTACATTTTATTTGTTTATAAAAATTCATTAAAAATGTAGAAATCGTTTAATTTAAAACGGCGTAAATTAAAAAGACTAAAACCATTAGCTTCAAATCCTAACTCCACCTCTGGGTCACAGGTACGAGCCGTAAAATCGGCCACCGATATACTTGCATCAGGATAAGCTACCTTCATGATACCATGTGCAGTTCTTTGTACCCTGCGTGAATACGAAATGCTTCGTGCACCGAATTGTCCTTAATTAATTAAGTGTTTAGAATAGCTTAAGATGATCAGTAGTATTTGGCGTCGGCCTCATTTTACGTCATGACTGAGGTGAATTGTTTAAAAGATGTGTATTCAAGTTATTGTGTACAATGTTTTTACATTATCGTTGTAGTTTAACCAGCTACTATATTAGCTTAGATACTATTTTTACTAGACTAGTTTTAGGATACGCGCGTTGCGCGTGTATCTTCACTGTGAATGTACACTTTTTTGAAACTACATAAATATTATTAAAGAATATACTTGAGTTTGAAAAATAAATAAAAAAAATTAAGTCCTGAAAATGATGGATTCTGATATTATTAAACTAACTCGGCCTACCTTATAAAAGTGCTCATTATCCAAAATCCGACCCGCATTCACACAAGAGATATAAGTACCAATAGAATACTATGGTGTCATATTTTCTTCTGTAACAAATGACTAAATATTTATTATATATTTTATCATGAATTTTCAGAGAATCATCTAATTAACACAAATAAAAAAAAATGTATCTTTCTTTTAAAAATTCAGAAAAAAGTGGTTGGTTATATAGTTTTAGGAAAAAGGATGATTAAGTGACACTATAAAGTCTGAAAATGACTAATATTGAGGAATATTTTATACTACAATTTACTAATGTATAAAAAATTACAGAGGGCTATTTAATGGAATTGATAAAAAAAGAAAATAATATATTTAATATCAACTAATCTTTTAATCCATTTTGTCCTCTTTCTTCTAGTTTAAATTTTTTACTAAAGTCAACTTTACTAATATACTGAAATCCATTTTCATCTATTTTTTAATTTCTTTCATCGCTGGTGGTCTATTTATGGAAACACATTTATGCAGCCAACAAATAGTCCTGTCAGCTTGAATTTGTTTTACTCTATGATGAATCTGAAAAAGAACTGAATTAGATTTTATTGCTAATTAATTACTTCAAGTACTTTATTTTCTTTATATAAAAAAAGAAGAGAAATCTGTTGTAAATTTAAAGAATCAAGAATCACTATATGGGAGGAATAAAATTTAAAAATCGAGTTCACTTAAAAAATTGCAATTACTTTATGTAGTTAAAATCCATTTATATTCATCTAAATGTATCATTAATTAAAAACTAATAATATCTCTTAAATTATCTTATTGGAATAGTTGATAAAATATGTGTTTATTAATGATTTTCTCAACATTCTAATTAATTGTATTTCATTTATAAAATTTGAAAGTTAATAATATAATATGAAATACTATTAGTAAATAGTCATGTGTATTTTAAATTATTTTAATGTAAAAAAAATTGCATATAAATGAAAACGTAAGAAAGTTATTAATATGTGGACCGCTATTAGCTAAGAACTCGTATGTCCTCTCTTTAAACTTTTTATTCTTTCCTCTGTGTATTTTGTTTATCATTTATATAATTTAAGTGTAAGATTTACATAATGCAAACTCTTAATATTTTTAAAGTTTTTGGACTTTCTACATGGTTTAAATAAAAAATAATAATAAGCAAAATTTTAGTTAATTATAAACTCCTAAACCTAGATATGTGTAAAGTACTCTTAATATTTTCAAAGTTCTAAACAATAGAACTATCTGCAGAGTTTAAAAAAGATTTTTTTTAATTTTAAATAAATTTCAAACTCCTAATTATTAGGAAAATAATTAAACAAATATTCAATGAAATATTTTTATAGTAATTAACACGTATTTAAGGGACTACAAATTTTATTTTTATTTATAAATATCAAGATTTAGATGAGATAAATAGTCGTTAGTTTTAAGTTCTAAACGGTAAACATTTATTCATTGATAGTAGTATTTTATTAGTGCCGTTGAATTATTGTAATAGATAATGTATTTCTTGTTAATGAAAGGTAGGGGAGAAAAATACAGTAAACGTATGTTGTTGATTTTTTTTCATTCTTTTTGATGATTCATATAAGGTAAAAGTTTAATTGATAAAGTCCTAAATATTAGGATCCTTACCTAATTTAAATAAGGAAGTATTTAATACACAAAATATAATTAATTTTCAAGTCCTAAATATTTGCAAAATAATTTAAATGACTATTTTGTCCAGTATAATATTAATTTTAAAGGATAAAAAAGGCGAACGATATTTCGATAAGGGTTTTCGTGCTTTTAATAAAGTATAGATTGATTATTATTTATTACTTAATGTTTATCAGAGAAATTTACTTGCATTTACCTTAAATACCTAATCCAATAAATATCTTTTACGTATGTCACAAAGTTCATAGGATTTACCGTATCAGGTTAACTATAAATAATTGCAACATGTAATAGTTCATAATAAATAGGATTAGTAACCTAAAGGACAAAATAGTGTGATATAAAATTTCTTACACTGAATATATAAGTTAAATATTTTGTCCATATCAAAAGGGAATTTTTGACAATTTCATTTTTTTCAACAGTAGAAGTTTTCGGATTTTATCAGAAAAAGAAATTAATGTGAAACTTTTGGAGAATTGTTTGGGACAAGTGGTGGCTAACTAATGGTTTTGACCTTTGCACCAAAGTCTTCAAACAATGGCTGATTAGTCGGTATGGTTGGTAGATTTCCCCTACCAATTATGAGGACAAGATTTCATGTTTATATTTGTAAAATGTGCTTCTCTCTAACAAAAATAGACTTTTTGAACTTAGATTTCAGTATTCTGTTACATACTTTTTGAACTTAGATTATCTTATATTTGTATTAAAAAATTCATTAAATATATATACATATTTAATCACGAATCCAATAACTAAAACAAATTATAAATTTAATGATTATTTTAAAATTCATAATCATTAAATCCTGACTCCGTCTATGATTTTGTATACTCTCAAGAGATCTCATCTATCACGTTGGCTATCATGCATTAGCATTCCGACTTGTCACTTTTTGAAGCTTGGGACCAAATCTTGGAGACCAGGTTTTTATATGACTTACTGAAATAATATACTCATATACTATAGTAATAACTATAGTCCGTAAGGAACTTGACATACATGTCTCCTTTCAAGGAAGCCATATACATATGCTAATTAGAGTAAAAAGTGCTAAAATGTGAGAATAAATATATAACTAAGTATAGACGTAAGATTAGACAAGCGTCGCGCATTTTGGCAAAAATCGTTTCCACTGTTGCATCTTTCTTTTTGGTCGGGTTAACTCACCCGGTCTCCGATATTCGCATTAGAACTTGATTATATATTATCAAATTCATGCCATGTAAGGTTCAAAGCTCGAACTCTAAACCTTTGATTAAGAGCGAGAAATCCTATCCATCCTACCACAATTTATATCAGTCATTATTATTTTTTGATGGTATTCGTCACACGTCCTTATAACTTTAAATTTTCACTTTATAGAATAGTGAAAACACGTGTTTATGTGTACAAGACGCTACTTTCCACATTGGGACAATTGGAGGTCAGTCAAGATATCCAATACCATACACGATACAAATGTCAATTATAAATTCTATTCAATGATAAAATTAAACAAACAAAAAAGCTCCTTATTTGGTCTCTCATGGCCTCACTCCTATTGTCAGCAGTCTAAAATTGCTGATTAAAGTTTAAATCAGATCCACAACCACAGATTACACATGGCCCCAACGTGGACAGTTTTTGTTATCGACATTTGCTTTCTCGCACCATATATATATTTTGAAATTTCTCAAGGTTCAACGTCATTTTCCTTTCTACCTATATATTGTTTGTGTTACTCTTGTCGAATGCTTTTGGTATATGTGTTTTCATTTAGTACTAACATGAGATCAGTAGCTACCAAAATGATTAGCATTAATTTGTCGTTCGTAACTAACATGGTTGTTGATAATATTCGTAGCTAATGTTGTTTAGCGACGAAGTCCATCCAACACTAATTCCCATTTTTATGTAGTGTACAAACTTTTTTTAAGAAAATCCTCTAGCTAATTTACATGCGATAGTGCATCTCTTGGAAGGTTTTAGACGGAGTGTCACATTTTTTAAATGAAAGGCCGATAGGATTTGACAGTAGTTTTCATTCAAAAGTGCATATATCAAATGTGATATATATATGCAGCATTATAATTAATGAACATAAACTCATATCATGTTGCACAAATAGAGAGAGAAAAATTAATTGGTACAACCTAATTAGTATACATAAAATAAAATGAGTTAAAATGTCATGCGATTGTATCAGCCTCTCAATACAAGCTTTGGCCTCACTCTATATATAACTGCCTAAAACTCAAAGTTGCTCAACTTCTGTTATTTGATTCATCCACCCTTATAGATAACGAAAGAGATATTGTCAAATGCTTTTTTATTCTCTCTTTACTGACATTAATACTTAACTTAGCTCCAAGGTCAAACAATTCCTCCCCTAGATGACACAATATATTTATCTCCATTTTGTTACTATATGACTTGGCTGTAATTACGCAAATTGTTATCTTCTTGAGTTTAACTTCAATGATAGAAGAACTTGTTGACTATTAGATCACCTAAAGATAACTATAAATAATTGTCCATAAAAAGTGGAATAAATTAAATAACATAAAAAATTAATACAATTTACCTATTATAACAGGTTAAACTTTAAATACATTGAAGGTGAAAATTCTTTAACTTCAGTTATACTCCATCTCTCTCTTTTATTTTTATGTGATTTGTTTTGATGTTTAACTTCAATACCACATAAGAAGGGGTGATTTGTGTGGTGTCTAATTTTTCGCGTGCACTAATTATAGAAGGATCTGATTTTTCTAAGTGTTCCTTAATCTACTGTTGCTGAAATAGTAAATGCGGAAAGTAAAGAACACAAGTATTTTTACGTGAAAAACACCTTGCTCAAAAGATGAAAAAATAATGTCCTACTACTCAGTAGGATTTTTTCCAACACTTCACTAAATCACTGAGCCAAAACAACATTTATAAAACACTCTATAAACCTAAGGATTAACACTAATCCCGTTGTGGCAACCAGCCTCTAACTGTTGCGACAACTTCAAGTTAACTCTAACGTGAATACTCAAAGTACCCAATACAATTGCCACTAGATAAAGTTGAAAGGTACAATTTGAAAACCACCTACCACACTTGAACTAGAATAAAAGACAGACACTTGGAACTGGTTCTTCTATCTGGCTCATGTAGCTTCAGGTTCGCACACTTGAATCACACAATAATTTCTTGCAAAATGCCTTGCTATTTTGCTCTCAACTCACGTTTAACTTCTGCATTTGTGCATGTCTATAGAATGAGAACATCATGTAATATATAGAGTTAGTAAATCAAGAAACAACTAGAGTTCTAATGCTACTCTTCCTTGGTGGAAGAGTTCTAGTTGTTCTCAACTTCTAACTCCCCCTTTATCTTGGATAGTGTTCTGTTTGAGTAAGGATCATTCTCCTTATCAATTATGTAACTTTTTCGATATAGAGATATCAAATATATCAAGTTAATATTGCATCCCCTATGCTCGAATTTGCTCGTGTTTGTGTACACAGGGGTTGGACATGGTTCATGCCTGAGCTTTCTTTGTCAATCTTCAAAACAAAACTTCACTTGGGCCAACAAATTCCTCCATTTTGATGATGACAAACTCTGTACTTTTCATAAGCTTAGGCCCTGTTTCAACTCAGCTCAACATCAACACAATGTTAGAACATTTTACCTTTTTATCACATATCATAAAGGACCAGGTTCATTAGGTTATAAATATCACTGTTGAAAGTAAGCACAACCTTTTTCTCCCTTTTGGCATCATCGAAAAGTTGCATGGAAATGTAAGATAACCAGATTTTAAAAAAAACAATTACTCATGGACACTAGGGCTACTTCAAATGCAATCATGGATGAATCATCATATATCAATCTAAGGATATTAGTCATCTAAGAAATATAAACAAACAGTTAAAGCAAAAGGCAATGAATTTCATTAATTGATAAGATCGTACCACAAAGCATAAGAAGAAATAAAAACATTGGAACATGAGCAAAAGAAACAAAAAATTCCTGAATTGGGTCACTATTTGATCTACTCTAGGCTAGGAGGCTTAAGGCTAGGAAGGACCAAGTTTTTGGTTTTTGGCTTGGAGTAATTTAAGAATACCCTGAAGAATTCCATCATTCTTCTCCTTTTCTTTTGCCAGCTCAGCTCTGAGAGCATCTCTCTCGGTCTCCACTTCTGCCAACCTCTTCTTCAGCCTAACAATCTCAACATCATTAGCCCCCTCTCTTGCACCAAGGCTCGCAATTTGCTATTCACTAGTACCTTTTTGGATAAACCAGTTCTTTAGGTGTGGTTTGGACTTCATAGTCACAAGCAGTCAGAGTATTTGCCTCAAAAATGATCCTTGTTTGTACCAGCCTCCCATTTCTTGATGGGTACCTTGAAGTGTGCAAGTACAACCGTGAGAATAAAGACATAGGGTATGGCATGAGTGTTGGTTCCATTTAGAACCCTATCAAGAAGCTGGATTATAAACCTAGGCTAATTGATTTGCCTCCCACTGTCCAAATATTCCATAAGGACCAGGTCCATGAATGTAGCAATGTGCCTCCTTTCCTACCTAGACAGCACATATTTGTTTACAGATTCGAACAACACTTTGTGGGGTGACCTCATCTCACTTTTGTAAATAGCCTTGGGCTCAAGTTCCTCTTCATTGTCACCAAATTTCCTAGTAATGGCAAGGGCAGTAGGGAGATTCTATAGATGGCCATTTTAGCTTCTTATAATCATTGTACCCTTCAGCAGGTACACCCAAGATCTCTCCCAGCTCTTTCTGATAAAAAGATACTTTCACCCCCTTTACCACACTGGTGGCCCTACCATCTTTTATCTCACAATTGGCCATAAACTCCACAATTTCATTTCTGGCTAGCCTGTCATCCATCTAAAGGACCATGTCCTTCCAGCTTTGCAATTGTAACTTCTCCAAAAGCATCACCATTCCTTCCTCCTCCAAGCACTTATGGGCACCGTTGTGGAAACCAACCTCTAACTGTTGGGACAACTTCAAGTTAACTCTAACTTGAATATTCAAAGTACCTAATACAATTGCCTCTAGATAAAGCTGAAGGGTATAATTTGAAAACCACCTACTACACTTGAACTAGAATAAAAGACAAACACTAGCACTACAAAAAAAAAACAGCATTTAACGACGGCCCAAATCCGTCGCTAAAGAGCCTTTTTCCGTCGCTAAGCGGGATTAGTGACGGATTACCATTTGTTGTTGATTTGCTCGTTGCTAAGCTCTTTGCGACGGAAAAATGGAATCCGTCGCAATATTAGCGACGTTCTAGCGACGAACACTGTCCGTTGCTACAATTAGCAACAGAATTTCCGTCGCTAAATTCACAAATCATTACGTCGTTGGAATACTTTTGCGACAAAAATTGGTCGCTAATCCGTCACCAATATTTTGAGACTCATTTCAGCTTTGTTTTTGGCGAACAAAATCGTATGTTGCAATCTGTCGCAATGTTATTTTATATATTTATTTTTGTTACAAAAAATATCAATCGCAACATTTTTCCCTTTTAGATCTTTTTTATCTTTAATTTCTCTGCTTATGCACTTTGTATCTAAATTATTAGATATCCTTAATAATAACTAAAATTCATACAAATTAACATACTTCAAGGTCCAAAAACAAAATGCATATAGCTAATACAATTAAGTTCGAATTATCCCTAACACCAATAATAAAGTTCAAAACAAAAAGGTGCGAATTATCCCTAACACCAACAATAAAGTTCAAAACAAAAAGCTTCCAAATACGAGGCTTAGGGGTTAAGGTCATCATCTGAAATCGATGGATGAACCCCATGAACAGTAGCAGTAGTAGGATCATGAACTGTTGGTACCACATCTGATGGGTGGTCAGTAGAAGTCAATTAGGGTGACGAAATCATTTCACGCACCCGCTCAGTCAATACTGGAAGCATATGATCAGTTAGCAGAGGAACTATGTGCTCTGTTAGTGCAGGAATAAAATGCATCACTAACTCATCCTGGTTCGATGATGATTGAGCACTCGAAGGTGGTATTGATGATGAAGCATCTGATCCAGAAGACCCACGAAGATTCAGTCCATAGTAGCATTTTGCTTGATATCCAAAACCATATACTCTTCTCTTCTTTTCCCCTCCCCCGACTTCGTAATACGCTTTCCATTGATCAATATCAGATTGTTCCTGTAATATTTCTTGATACCTTTCCTGTAAAAGAGGTGTAATAAGTAGTGAAATTAAAACATTTAAGAATGTTGAGCATTAAATTAACCAACAGAGAGGATACTTTTCATACTCTTTTTACATTGTAGTAAATAAGATTATAAAATATTGGACTTACATGCACGATTCGAGCTTTCTCATCAAGAAAATATTTTCCATCATTCCCATGTGTATGGACGTACAAATGTAACTCACTTGGTGTTGGGTCTCGACCTTTTTCAACAGCCTATACAAAAAAAATTATTTTTAAAAGCATGAAAATATTACTATAGAACCAGAAGTTTTGTCACATCTATAACTAAAAGCATAAAAAAAATGCCACAAGGTAACACTGATGGAACTCTATATAATATCACAAGGCACAAAAAAAAAAAGATGAAAGAGAGAGACACATAACACAACGAATGTGCATTGATAGATGCTTAGGAAACAAGAGATCAGTGGATGAGGAAGTCGATTGCTATGATACTTAAGGCAATTTGTGGGACGCCATATGTACTGCACATTAGGATCCAGTAGATCTTATGGATCCATCAGCTATAGTGTTGAGAAATGTGAGTGATATTGAAGGCCCTGCTATTAAGGAAATATATAGGGCTCGAAAGGAGGCTGTTGTGATGATCCTACTAGACTTGCTCCAACTAAGGAGGGCGTGATGATTGCGGAAGTATACACATAATTTGTCACCTTGGAGGACCCACTCAGATCGAGGTTCAAGGCCAGTATTGCTACAATTAGAGTTCACTTGAGGGTGTTTTTGACACCCACTGTACTTTTGCGCTTTACTTTTGTATTTTGGTGATACTATGCAGCTACAAACAATGCACTTTCTTAAGTTTGGGTTTGGGGTGTCAGACTTTGATTTTTCTTGAGGATATCAATTTGGTGAACAATAAGTATGCCAATATCATCTAATATTAAGGTTTCATACCTTCGTACCATAACAGAAAGTACCTCAATTTGGTAAACAATAAGTATGCCATAGACCTTACATAAGCTCCTAACTCATCAGAAAAAAGAAAAATATATAATGTCATAGGCCTTACATAAGCTCCTACTCATCAGAAAAAAGAAAATATATATCAACAAACAAGATAAAGGAAAATAACCAAAATTATAGTGAATCCACTCTCAACTCAGCTCACCTGCTATCAAAGGATTAAACAATGAACCGATATCATTTGTGTTCGAATTAGGATATTACCTCAGTAATTTCTTTTCTCCGGTTCTACTGTTATATCTGCACCTTATTTTACAAAAGCTGCTTGCTTGCCTTCATTAATTAGGGTGAATATAAAAAGGCAGTAATAGGCAGGAATAAGACAAGAGGTGTGAGTAAAGGTTGAACAACAGGAATGCCCAGGTTCTTTTTCTGTTGATTTTCCCCCAGGACTGCCCAATTTCATGTAAGTTGTGTTGGACTGTCATTACACCTTTACAACTTGAAAATGTGTCTATTATATGATGGAATTAATAAACATTGAGATGAGAAATCTAAGAACTTCTTGTGGAAGAAAGAATAAGATTACATTACATACAAAAGAATCTCTAAGTTAGTAATGTGAATTAGTACATTAACTTTCTCTATACATTACAAAAACATCAACAAATTGAGGCAGATTTTAATTTCTAAAGTTCAATATCTTAATTTCTAAAGCCTCTCATTTTTCCACCTCAAACCAGAAGATAAATTTTGAACAGATTTAATTCCCCGTGTTCTCATGTCAGATTCAAAATCCAGAGAACTTGAACAATGTCCAAACAATACAGACAATTACTTATGAATTCACTTCATATAGATGAACAAATTGAGGGAGATTTTAATGCTAGAACAATCGCATGACAGTACATCATCAGAGACTGAAATCAGTACCTAGATCATCGAGACACAAGGTCAAAACAGCTAAATACAAGCAGGAGAAAACAACAAGGTAGGAGTAAAATACAACCTCACCTAGAACCTAGAAATGCATGACAGTGCCAACTATAACCACTATCAAAGGGAATATTTTTCACTGGCAAAACTTGAAGGAGATTGTTTGGGATGATAAGCCTATTTTAATTCTACTCAGCAAGTAGAGCCTCAAACCTAAGAACAAGGTACTTCAACTCATTAACAAGATCACCCCTATTATTATTTGTTGAGAATTTTGAAAGGCTAGATGTACTTATTGATATGGGGATATCAGAATATATTTTCAAATTATCTCTCACTTAAAATGGGTGATTTCTAAACATAATGTTCAGATAGAAGGGGTTGTGGGATTTATGATAAGCTTATATCCTTAACTACCAATATTGTGTGTTTTCGGGGCCAAACTCAATACAAATAAAAGCAAACAAGGCAATAACTCTACTGGGGCAGAAGGAATCCTACGGAACCATAGATGTGATTTGATCATGGCGTTTTCATAGAGTTGAAGCTAACACAACTCTACTTGGATTAAAATGGTGTAATTCTAATGGCTATGATATGGTTATTTTGGAGTGTGATTCTAAATTGGTAGTTGATATGTTGAACAATATTTATTCTCCTAAATGGAACATTGAGGATATCATCAGGGAGGCTCATCAATACATTCATCAACTTAACATCATCATTAGACATTGTTATAGGGAAGTGAATAATGTGACAGATGTTTTAGCTGAATGGAGCCATGATATTCAGGTAGCTGTAATCTTCAATCAAATGAATCTTCCGAAGTTACGATATACTTACAAGTTTCTTGCGATACTCCCAATGGAGACAGAGCTGCCTGTGTGAGTCCCGGTGGAGACTCCACTCCTACCGCCATGATGATTCTTTGCATTTATTTCTAATTTTTCAACACACCCGGGATCTTCACAAAGTTCGTCCCAACTTTCCCACACTTCTACTGGAACACCTCTTGGCCTAACTTTTTTAGCTTTCATTTTGGAAATGAAATCTTTGTACCTTATTCTCCCATTGGCTCCTCACTGCACTATCAATAGAAGAGTCCCAATAGAACTTCTTCTGAAATAATTTTATAAAGTAATATTATTAATATCTTATTTATAACATTTAATACACTTCCTAAATTCATTATATAATGAGAAGTTATACTTTGAATTCTCCCCAATAAAAGTTCTTTATCTCGTCAAAGACACTTTTTGAATTGATTCCATTGAGATCAAATTCATGCTTGAAAGATTTAAAAATAATCTTTGAGCATAATCCACTAGGTTCTAACCTGAAAACATTTGAAGACAATAGTTGAAGAGGTATCATAAATCAAAATTTCTATATAAAAATTAATAGTAAAAATATGGACTAACCCTGTAGGAGCAAGAGTAGCAAGTGTCCGTTACCCGCGACTACTGGTGCACTCACCTTCTCCAATTGTGTTACTTTGAGTAGATATTCCCTTTGTGATAAAGTGTTCTCAATTTTAATGTTTAACATCCTAGAAACTACTGTGAGTTGAGAGAGGGAATTACCAGGATACAATTCTGTATCAGTGGCCTTTAGCAAATCATAAAACCTTTGAGACTCAGGATTAGGCTCCTCTTCCATTGAAGGATTAGCCTCGTCCTCCATTGAAGGCTCAAAATGATGATACGACTCAAATTAGTATTAATATAAGATTGCAAACTAGAACCCTGGTCAAAGTTGGGTCCAGCTGCATCTAAAACCATTTGTCGGTATAGATTGTCATATCCTAATGCAGGTTAAACACCACCATGTAGATCACTGCTATAAGACGTCACACCAGTCACATCTTTTTTCCCTTGATACTTCCAAACATAATAGTTTTCAATAAATCCAAATTTAAAAAGGTGCAATCTAACTGTTTTAACATCCATGTATATAATGTTGCCACATTTTTTTACATGGACATCGAACATTCTCACCACTCATGTGATTTCACTGAGAACGTGCAAACAAGAGAAAGTTATCCATGCCAGTTACAAAATTAGAATTAATATTCCCTCGGCCATCCAACCTCTCGTACATCCAAGCACGCTCTAAATTATCCATATTCCTATTTAATATAGAAACAAAATAGGATAATCAAACTTTATTTTTACGAGTAAGATAATTAGAATGTTCTAAAGGGAAGTACTGGACAAAAAATTAAGAAGATAAGCAGAAGAAGATTAATTAAACTACCAAAGGAGAAGATTAATTAAACTGCACATGCTAGTATTTCATATGCAGAAAAAAAGTTCTCATATACCAAACAAAGATGAAATTCGAAGCCAAATAGATTTAAATATCTACCAACGATGATGAACTGATTCTACAAGGTAAAATTTGTTTGAATAACTTAAAAGAAGTGATACATTATTTTACCTGTAAATCTATAACTTTAAGGCAATAAACTGTCCACTTCGGAAAAGATTTAATTTTTGTTGTTGGTAAAATTAGTAAGAATATGTGCAAGGAAAAGACAAATCTGAAAAATATTATTCTCTATTATTTCCACTTTATGTGGTGCAGTTCAGATTTGGGTCTATTCAACCAAATCTGAAAAATCTGCTCGAATTAACATATAGAAAGAAGTATTGGGTCTATTGACGGAAAAAGAAGCGAAGAAACAAATAATAAATTCAAGCATAAGAAACATTTAGGTATATTGACGGAGAAAGAAAAGAGATGGAGGCAAAGGAAAAAAATATATAGAAAAAAGTAGGTCACTGGCTACTGATTCATAAGAAACAGAAGAAGAAACAAATTAAAGCCATCCACAAACCTTAGATTCACGTTGGCTACTGTTTTTCTCTTGTTCTTGCCCTCAAGGTGTGTCTTCCATTGATTTTTCTCCCAGCCACGTATATTTGCTCCCAGCGTTCTACCCTATTAGAAGAAGAAGAGACTGAAGTTTTGCCAATTTGTGCCCTAGGATAAATAATTAAGTGGTATTCAGTGACGGATTTAGCTACGACTAATTTTCCGTCGCTAATAATATATTATTTTTCATTAAAGAGAACTCACGCTTTTTTAATGATCTTTTTTATGGTTATGCCGGCGATGATAGGTGGATCTGGTAATTGGTCTGTTCCGATTCTGATAGGTGCCTGACATGGCATTTTCACGATTAAATAATATTTTATTCTGGTTGTTGCCTCCAAGTCTCTTGCTCCTATTAAGCTCAGCCTTAGTAGAAGTGGGTAGCGGCACTGGGTGGACGGTCTATCCGCCCTTAAGTGGTATTACCAGCCATTCTGGAGGAGCAGTTGATTTAGCAATTTCGGATCGTTTCGCTGGAATGCTTGCTTGAATATAGCTACTCCCCTCAATAAAAGGAATGAGGGAAGCTAAAATAAAAAATATTGGAAGGAAGGGAAAATTGGAAGATGAATCTTTTCCCCGGAGCTGGAACAACTTGTTCTTCCTGACCCGATTCAACGCCAAAAAATTTCTTGTCCCTACCATAAAGTATTCATATTTCCTGAAGAAAGCATCTGTTCCTTGATCTCTAAGATATTTCATAAAACTCTGTATGGATCCTCAATCACCAATCCTTGCATGAATATGGGTTGTGCTCGAGAGGCTATGAATCGATTGGACCTGCCAATCGAATGAATCGTAACACTCGTAATGATCNTTTTTTTGTCCCTACCATAAAGTTCATTAATGACGAAAATTTTCGTAGCAAGGAGTTTAAAAAAATTTGATAAAGAAATTAAGGCTAGCGACAAATATTTCGTTGCTAATTCCGTCGCTGTAGTTAAATAAATTTTGCCGCTAAATTCGTAAGTAACTTGAGGGCGTCAATATTTAGCGCCAACAATTAGCGACAAATTTTCGATTTCGTCGCTATTCTGTCGCTATATTATATACTAACTATTTTTCGCTTTTTTTTTTTTGCAACGAAACTATTGTTCTGTAGCCAATCCGTCGCTAATCAGTGACGAAACTAAATTTGTCGCTAAAATCCGTCGTTAAATGCTGTTTTTTTGTAGTGTTGGAACTGGTTCTTCTATCTGGTTCATGCAGCTTCACGTTCGCACACTTGAATCACACAAGAATTCTTGCAAAATGCCTTGCTATTTTGCTCTCAACTCACGTTTAACTTCTGCGTTTGTGCATGCCTGTAGAATGAGAACATCCAGCAATATATAGAGTTAGGAAATCAAGAAACAACTAGAGTTCTAATGCTACTCTTCCTTTGTGGAAGAGTTTTAGTTGTTCTCCACTTCTAACTCTTCCCTTATCGTGGATAGTGTTCTCTCTAAGTAAGGAGTCCTTCTCCTTATCAATTATGCAACGTGTTCGATCAGGAGATATCAGATCTATAAAGTTAAGCTTATTTCTTTCACGTGCATCCCTTATTCTTGAATCTGCCCGTGTTTGTGTACACAGGGGATGAACCTGGTTCATGCTTGAGCTTTCTTTGTCAATCTTCAAAACAAAACTTCACTTGGGCCAACATGTTTGATTGAGTACAAAGTTTAAGAAATAAATGTAAAATTTTGAAACTTGTGTTTTTAAGCATATTATAACATTTTCTGTGGCCGTAAGACTTGTGAAACTTGTGGTATTGAATATGTCATAATATTTGTATGATTATTAAATATTATTAATTAAAGAATTAAAAGTTTAAGATTAATTATTTTTAAATTCATAAATAAATCATTCTTTTTAGAATAGGCCAAGAAGCAACATATAAACTGGAATAGAGGAACTAAATCATCTTACATATTATAGCACATAAGCAAAGATTGAAAAAGAATAATATAAAATTTAACGACGAACTTCATATTCTGTTCCCTGCTGGTGTCCACGAGACAACTCAATCTCATCAACTGCTAAAGCAATTTATTATAACTACTTGAGAAAATCACATTACTAACTAGTTGGAGCGTATGTAGCGTATAGGTGACGAGTTCAATTGAATCCATTACTTTCGATACGTAGTATAAATTTATGTGTAAAATTTATTAAAATTGTAACAAATAGAATTGAATCCATATCTTTAAAAATATAATGAGTTCAATACTAAAAATCTTAAAGGCTGAATTTATAAGGTTTAAATCCTTCATCCGCCTCTGCGTAACTAACTACACTAGATGAGGATAATTTCCCGATCAACACTTGCCACTTATCTGCATTAATTTGACTGATGGATATTAAAAATTACTACAAGTTTGATAGAGAAAATACCCCTCTTGTTATTGTTAAACTTGTTGCATGCCCGTTAATAAGTTATGGCATGTATTAAGTGAATAGAACAATGTGTTATTAGGGTAGAATAAGAATTTTAAAGTCAAATATATTTTAATTATAAAACGAAATAAGTACACTAATTCCAATAATAGTTGTCACAAATATAGGGCTTGCTTGTGAAGAATTACTTGCCCTAAATTGTCACCACGTCATAAGAGTTGACTCCTCTCGTTACAAACGAAAAGAAATAACCATAATTAATCTTGATTATTAGAATGTCGTTAGGTTATTGTTGTGAGGTGTTCAATAGCCTTCAACAAACTTTGAATTATAAAGCTTCTTGTTTTCTTCGTTATCTCCAAACTAAATATTTAACAGGGGGAGATCACAATTTTTTTTATATTTGAGTGAAACAGATAATACCAAATCCGAATCAAATGGATGCTGTTGCATCACTCTGTGTAATCCATGCATATTTGTTTAATGCCATGTCTCCAAATAGCACTATAAAAAAATTTAGGGATCAATTATAACATCAGAAAAGATAGTTCGATGCATAAAACATCTCGCGCTAATGCAAGGATGGATAAATGGCTGCACCAAAGGGGTGTGGTGTAAGCAGTACTCTATTATAATGCAAGTGTTAGTGGCTATATTCATGACTCGAACCAGTAATCTACCAGTTAAACTAAGAAAACTTTATCATAGCTCCAAGCTCCTATTTAAGATCGATCAAAATATTATTACTTTGAAAAGAATAATTACTGCTGAAATTTCTAAATACGTACGTGGTTACGTTCCATGCAAATACTTGTACGATATATGCGTTGTGATTCAGTCTATTTATCCAGATGTTTCTGGATTGATGTCCAATACGTAATCATCCCAATATAAAATCTTTTAGACAATGAAGGATAGCCTAGTAACGCGATAAATAAAGGTTAGAATAAGAGATCTTCTAAGTAATCATATTATCCATTATAACAGTGAAATCTTCAATTATTCTGATTACAATAAAGTAATTGAACTATGTATTAATTACTCATAAAATATAAACTCTGAAAGGCTATCAAATTTTCATTCATTAGCTTTGTCACCAATAGCGAAGCCAGGACCCAATGTATTCAAAATTGAAAGAAGTGAAAAAGTTTCTCGAATGAATGGTGTTCAATATATGTTATAAATCTCTAAAATCTAACATTTTATCTAAGATCGACATGAGAAGCCGATGTTCTTGGTACAAAATCCCATGCAGATTTCTTAATTGTTTTGTTAGGCATTGGCATGAGAACAATGTAATTTTTCGACGAAAAATAGTCAATTGACCACCCGTAAGATAATGTAGCTTCGCCCTGTTTGTCACTCACTATAAATTTAATATCAAAATAAACAAAAATCACGTTAGCTTTGTCACACTATAAATTTCATACAAAAAATAAACAAGTATCATCGTGTAAAAGTTTTGACTACAGATATTTAAAAGTTAAGTGACCATATATGCGTGAAATTAACTTTTGTATGGATTAAAAATACAAAGTTTACAAAAGTAGGAAGAACACTGTTTATAAAAATCAAAATTTCCTAAAAACCACATGCAAAAAGTCGCTTCTAGAAAATTGGAAAGTCACAATATGATAAATGACTTTGTGCAATCTAATCATTAACGTTCTTCAGGTTGTGAACTGATGTCGTACTAGTACTCATAAAATTGGTGCATCGTAGGTGAGCTACCATTTGGGCTCAATTAGTTGGGCCTGCGAATCCCAGGAATTGGGCTTAACATCTGTTCAACAACTCAGGTATTTCCTCTATTCCATCGAGGAATATATATTTTTAATCCCTCTAAAAAAATATTAGTCAATATATATATATACACACACACACACTCCCTCAATTTCATATTAAATGAGGTACTTTCCTTTTTAGTCTGTTCCAAAATAAATGACGCATTTCTAAATTTGGAAATAATTCAACTTTAAACTCCTCATTTTACCCATTACCTTAATGGGAAGTTTTTATAACCACACAAATGTCATGGCCCCACAAAGCTTTACCCCTTAAGCTTTTAAAACCACAAATTTCAAAAGCCTTTCTTTTTTTTCTTAAACTCCGTGCCGAGTCAAACTATATATATATATATATATATATATATGTCTTTTGTTTTGATGATTTGACAAACTTCATGAGAGAACCAGATAAGGAACCTGATACAATTAGTTCCCTTGCGTTCAGAGTAACTAGTCAGATATCTGGTTCAATTCTCAATTAAATCAGATAAGGGAACATCAGAGTGAACAGATAGTGATCAATTTCCTTGGTCATCGTGCAGTCAACTCTACAGCTGTAAAAGCTGATGCAATGTACCGTCTGAAAGACTGCTGCACTGTACCGTCTGGCAGACTGCTGCACTGTACCGTCTGGCAGCAATACAACAACACAACTGTAGCTTGCTAAGGCCAAACTAAAAGACACTTTATTGCATCATCCTTGATGACCTCACACACACATATTATCAACATGGGGTAAGGGATTTCATTTTGTCTAATACTTGCAAATCCAAAAATCATATTCTCTCAAGTGCTATTCACCACCTCTCTCAAGAATAAAGTTGCTGCAACTTCAAGGACCAGATCCAAATATTGAAAATATCTTAAGTCCTTAGGTTTTTTGAGTCTTTGTTATTTGTTCTTCATTTGTAATCCTACACTACTTTCAAGAAGTGTCTTTGTAGGACAAAGTTAAATGTAACGACCCGGTCGGTCGTTCCGTAGAACCTGCATTATAATTACTGTTATTGACTTGTTAAAGGTTGGTTATACTGTTATTGATGTGTTAGAGTTGGTAGGCTTGAAATCGAAATGGTGGTAGTGAGAGTTTAGTCACTTAGTCCTTAAAGATAGCCTTAAAGTTAGAAAAGTCAACTGAGAGTTAACTTATTGGTAAATGACCTCGGAATGCGTATTTTATGGCTCGGATAGCTTCGTTAGGTGATTTGGGACTTAGGAGTGTGTTCAGAATATTTTTGTGATGTCCAGTGTAGAATTAGGCTTGAATTGGCGAAAGTTAGTTTTTGGTGATTTCCGGTCGGCAGTGAAAAATAGGCTATCAGGGTCGGAATGGAATTCCGAAAGTTGAAACAGGTTCTTAATGTCAATTTGGATATGTCTGCAAAATTTTAGGTCAATCGGAGTTGTTTTGGATAATTTCGGCATCGTTGGTGGATTTTAGAAATATCAAAGTTCTTAGGCTTGAATCCGATGTGATTTTGGTGTTTCGATGTTAGTTTTGGTGTTCCGAGGGTGCAACTAAGTTTGAATGATCATATGTGATATGTTGGTATATTTGGTTGGGGTCCTGAGGGACTCGGGATTGATTTCGGGTGATTAACGAAGGTTTGGACTTGGAAATTGTAGCAATACAGCTGCTGGTGCTGGTGTAACCGCACCTGCGGAAGTTTGACCGCAGGTGCGGGTCCACATGAGCGGACAAGGTTCAGGTGCGGGGAAAGTCGCAGGTGCGATTAGGGAACCGCATGTGCGGTCCTGTAGGTGTGAGTAATGGGTCGCAGGTGCGGAAACCCCTAGACAGAATATAATTAAACCCTTCCGCGACCATAACCTATTTTTACACCATTTTTGAACGGGAAGAAGCTTTTGAGGCAATTTTGAAGAGGGAAAATCAGTGTTCATCATATAGGTAAGTATTTTGGACCTTAAAACTTGATTATAGGTGATTAAGGAACATAATCTCAGTGTTTAATTCATGAAAATCAATAGAAAAAGGTGGGGTTAGGGCTTGAGATTATGAGACCTTTAGGGGTCGATTTGAGGGGTCAAACGAACTCCGATTTTAGCGTTCTTTAACTGTACGGACTTGTGAGATGATGAAGAACATTTTGGGCATAAAATTTTTTGAGTTCTGAGATGCGGGCCTGAGGGTCGGATTTTGACCGATTTCGGGTTTTGTGCTTAAAATCAATATTTTTCAATTGGAATTCATTCCTTAAGCATAATTTGATGATAACAATCTGAACTTGGTAGATTTGGAGCATTCGGAAGTTGGTTTGAAAGGCAAGCGTATTGCGGAGTAGCTTTTCGGGCTAGTTTGAGGTAAGTGATGTCTTTAAATCCTGTCCTGAGGGTATGAAACGCCGAACTTTACATTCTTTCACGGATTTTTGAATGAAAAGATTGGAACTTTGGAGATATATTCCTTTTTAGGCAACTATTGAGTTGCGAAACCAATTTTAAAGCCTATGCTTAATAGTATAGATATATATTTGATATAATTTGGGTTGTAAGCCATGTTTGGGGCCTAGTGCCGATCGGTTTACCCCTTGGGGGCATTTTTTACTATTTTTCCTCACTTGATATGTTATGATTTTCACTCAGTATTTTCTTGATAATTGTTTTGACTTTCAGAGTATTTTGATACTATTTATTGAAAATGAAACACTGTTTTTTGGTCGAGAACCCGATATATTTATGGCCTGAAGGAAATATTGAGAGTGTCTGACTGAGTGAGGCTGCGGGCCAATAATGTGAGGATGTTATGATGTGAGAGAGGCCGAGGGCCAATATTGTGAGTGATTTATGCCATGAAGTGGCTTGTTATAGCGCTTGGGCTGTAGGAACCCCTCCGGAGTCTGTACACACCCCTAGTGAGTGCAGGTACCTAATGAGTGATGTTGCCCGCGGGGCTGATACTGAGTGATTGTGAGGTTGCTTGATGGGCTAATATTGAGTGACTGTGAGGTTGCCTGATGGGCTGATACTGAGTGATTGTGAGGTTTCCTGATGGGCTAATATTGAGTGACTATGAGGCTGCCTGATGGGCTGATACTGAGTGACTATGAGGTTGCCTGATGGGCTAATATTGAGTGACTATGAGGTTGCCTGATGAGCTGATACTGAGATTGTTATGAGAAATGATTTTAGCCCGAGGGGCAGATTTATGATAATTTTACTGAGTTTTTTTTAAACTATGATTCACTTTGTTTTCAAACTTATTTATACTGAGAATTTTACTGAGAAATATATTGAAATTATACTTGTTTCAAAGGATTTCTAGAAATTGGTTTTTGAACTTATTATTTGATGAATATTTTATGGTGACTTGGTGTTTTTACTGGTTTTGTGAATTGGTGTATCTGTGCTGTGTGTTTTATATTTCTCAGACGACGATTTATTTTCATTACTATTGAGTTGGCGTACTCATCATTACTCCCTGTGCCTCTGTTCACAGATCCAGGTACCGGTTTGGAGCAGTAGCTTTCTTGTTCGTTAGCATCAGCTTTACGAGATTTCGAGGTAGCTATCCAGCGTCAACAACTTCTCCATTTCCCTTCCTTATTTAGTTTTAGCATTTCATTCCTAGACTTTATTTAAGATATTAGTAGAGTTAGCTTTATTTCGTAGATTCTCGTGACCATGTTGACTCCAGTCTTGGGAGGTTTTGTTTAGAGTAGTTTAGACTATTACTGGGACGCTAAGACTTAAAGAATTTGTTTATGCTATGTTTGTTGTTTATTATTGAATTGTGAATTATTATAATAGAACAAATGCGTAGTAATGTGATGGTTGGCTAGCCTAATTCCATAATAAGCGCCATCACAACATGTTAGGATTTGGGTTCGTGACAAGTTGGTATCAGAGCTCTAGGTTGCATAGGACTCAACGGTCATGAGCATGTTTAGTAGAGTCTTGCGGATCGATACGGGGACGTCTGTACTTATCTTCGAGAGGATGCAGAACCCTTAGGAAACATTCCACATTCTTGAATTCTTATCGTGCGAACCCATTTTATTTATCCAAAGCGTAACTCTTTGAATTCCTTTCATGTATTCGAATGCGCACGCGAGCGCTTGGTATCAGTTGTGCGTCGTCGGCTTGTGACTTCCATGGGTGAGATATGATTTTCAACATGTTAATTATGGTCCAGTCGGAAGGACTTGAGGCCGGATTTTGTCTGTGGCTTGAGTGTTGAGATTTCATTGTGTGAGCACATGTGTTGGGGGACTTATATGTCCGTTTGTGCCCTGACTAGATGACTACATGGTGAGTGTGATCGGATAGTTAGATGTATTCAGGTTGTTTGATTGTGAACAAAATGAATTGGCGGGAGATGTGGCAAGAATCATGGTAATTGACCTCAGTCTTAAGTTAGAATATGGCCTCGAGTTGTAAGTATAGTGAAGAACCTCTCATGTTGTTTAGATGTGGAGTGAATCAGATCTTTCTGTTGTGTTATGAGTTCCTAGTGATGTCCTTTGGGCTGACCAATGCCCCAACAGTGTTCATGTATTTGATTAGCGTCTATTCAGCCATGTTATAACTCCTTTATTATTGTGTTCATTGATGGCATCCTGGCGTACTCTCGTAGCCAGAGGTAGCATACTCAACAATTGATGATGGTATTACAAGGATATAGGGAGGAGAAGCTTTGTGCGAAGTTCTCTAATTGTGAATTGTTGGCTCAGTTTAGTAGCATTCTTGGGACATGTGGTGTCCAGTGAAGGTATCCATGTGGTCAGACGAGTGTGTGTAGAGCTTCCAGAAGCTCAAGAATTCCTTGACCACAACCCCAGTGTTAGTATTGCCATCAACTTCAGGTTCTTATACCGCTTATCGTGATGTCTCGAGGGCAGGCATTAGTTGTGTCCTAATGTAGGAGGGTAAAGCGATTGCGTAATAGCTATGATCTTCGGAAGTATATTGAGAGATATCAGTTTGAGGCTAAGCAGGAAGGGGTATATCCTGCGGGTTGTCCTGAGGTGTGTGATCCTTATGTTGATCTGTAGTAAGTTCTCTCCTACCAGTAAATGATGTATGTTATAATTTGAGTTTAGATCGCTTGTGGGAGTTGGCATGATCATTACAATGGTGATGCGAGATTTGCATCTGATTTGAGTGTTAGATGGTTTGGGTCATATAAGCTTATGGAGGATTTAGTTGAACCTCACCACAGTATGGTGGCAGTGATAGTGTATGGGCATCGTGAGTTATTGTTTGTCTTGATATTTGGCTTTGAGCCAAGTGGGGGAGTCCTCTAATGATAAGTTGATTACACGATTACGTGTTGTATTGGTTTTGGTTCTAGGTATATTGGTGAATCAGTTATGACCCACAGAGGTGGAGTCTGGGAATGACTCGAGTGATGGAAATTTCTTCGATACAAGTTGTAATGTACTTTACGGATAGTGAAATTCATTGTATGATGGAGTTGTACTGGTAAATGTAGAGTGTGAAATGTATGAGTGTGCTTGTTGCTTCAAAGGCGTTGATTACTTTCCTAGTATATGGATTGCAAGCGGGGTCAGGTCGTTTTGTTTACTTGGTTAGTGTAATTGAAATTGCGTAGAGTAAATGACGTTCGAGAATGGTTCAGACGGATTCAAGGTTATATGTACCGATCGAGGATCTTCAAGGTGTGAGAAGGGCTAAAACTGAGATTTATGGGGAAGGTGTCAAGGCTTGTGGTGTATTTGAATTATCATGGATCTATCCATCAGTATCAGGAAAGTGAAGGTAATGACTTTAAATTCGCAGGAAGTCTCTTCAGGGTAAGTATTTCTAATGTGGTGCATTTGAGGATAATTGAGGGAGTATTCAGCGGCTTATGAGCCTTAGACGGTATATTTTTATGCTCGGGTTTCGTGTGGTGAGTCTGGATTGAGAGTTGCGGTATTATGACAAGAAGAAGTATCAATTCAAAGGTAAGTCAGAAGGAACCTGGGTAAATAGGACAACTTGGTAGTAGGCCGGATTGGCATGATAAGGGATATGGTTAGTTCGTTGGGTGTTTATAAGGTAATGAGTTGTTACATGTGTTTCTTAGAAATTCTCTTGGAGTTTGGTGGCATACGTAGCTTGGTTGAGTTAGAAGGATTCAGTCTTGGCGGTTTGGTGTTGTACAAATGTGATTCGGGAGTTCTTGATGGTTTCTCCACGGTTAGAGATGTATATTTCTACTGGTGTGAGGTCTATGTGATGTATAGTGATTTTGCTTCTAGATGGGATCAAATGGAAAATTCTTGGCTAGTTGGGTACGTAGTTGTTTGTGGCCAGGAAGAGAGCATGAAGTTCTCATATTTATCATAGGATTGCATGGCGTATGCGGTATTTTGTGTATAGTGGAGAGTGACATATGTGAGGTCATGGTTCGGTTCTGGAAGGAAGGTCAGAACTGGCAGTTGAGATGATTAGGTAAAGGATACTACTATTGGGTGGCTGGATGAGAGTATACATTCATTAAGGACAATAAGTTTAAGGCAATGTGTTTGAATAAGGGTGCTTCATTGGTGTTACGACGCTCTCTTGTTGGATCGACTGCTGATATTCAATGTTTCATGGTGACACAGAGGAATTATGGGGGTATCCCTCGTGGAATGATAAAGTATTAGGGGCGTGTTATATAGTAGAGTGGTGGAATGGGGATCGGATATGGTAATTGGTGCGCCTCATGGATTTCAAGACTGGGAGTTCATGAACAGGTTACTTTGTGGTTGTAGACCGTGAAGATGCGAGCAAAGCTAGTCAGGTGTTAGTATATGTCATGATTCAGTCATTATGAACCTTTGGAGAGTTATCTACCTGTTGTGTATGACAAGAGTTTATTTAGAATACAATTATTGGTAGTCCAGTATGGGTGTGTGTTCTACACCGAGTCAGAATTGTTGACCCCAAATTGCTATTGTTGAGGGATGTACCATGTGATTATCACTGAGCTTATTCGTGTTTTGGAGTGATCTATGAGTTATCTTTCGGTGTTTTGAGGAGTTGTGATCGTTTGTTATATATGTGCATAAGGTGTAGTTCTATCGGGGCTTTATAGCGAGCTTTGAGTAAGGTAAGTAATTAGGTATTGCAGGATTGAGACGTATTGGTTATGTTCTTTCTAGCTCGGGTGGCATGGTATCGGCCGATTTCCCCGTGGTTATGGAAATGCACTTTGACTAATTGATGTCGAATTTCGTATGGTTATTGATTTTGAGCAATGTGGCTTGGAGTATGTCATGTGGTCCAACGGTTGGATGGGATCACGCTTTGCAGCTCAATTATGTAGAGGTATGATCCTTGGTGTCAGATTTGTGTGATATGGTTTCACGATGTGTATCAGGATTTTAGCATGATGGGGTAACGACAAGAGTAATGGCAGGATGGTCCTCTCGTGTGAGTCTTCTCTATTTATGAATTGGGCTCTTGGGATGTTGTTAGTGAGTGCACGAGTTGCACAAGTTATGGCTCTGGATGGTATAGTGGTATTGATGCTGATCAGACGAATGGTTACTAGTTTCTGCGTGTTCCTTTCATCATTGACCGTATATGAAAGGGTTAGCACGAGGCTTTGCTTGATAAGAGGTTATTTACCGGTATTGGGTTGTTATAAGCAACTATTGTGATTAGGAGTTATCGCCACGTGTGCTTGAGTCATGCAGTGGATCATGGTATTTCATCTTAGGTTACGGATATGATTTGTTACAGTGTGCTCAGACTTATTCAGTTCATAGTTGTGGGATTTTGATCTTGTAAATTGATTCAGAAGTGAAAATGTAGTTCTAAGGTTTATGGGTCAGGATTTGATAATGAAATTTCAGTTACGTTGTGATATCAGACCTAGATGGGGTAAGATGACGTGGAATCACCTCCGAATATGTGCATGGTAGGTGATACGCTCAATTTACACCTTAAAAGAATGTAAGCGATCGTTGTCAAATATAGTAACCCAACAAGGTTGGGGTCGAATCCCACAGAGAACAATATGAGGGCGTTTAGGAATGCTAGAGAATTATCACTTATCGCGCAGTGCCAAACAAATACGATTTTGGGTTTTTGATAATTGTTTATAACTAAATGCGAAAATATAAACTAACCTAGAAAGCAATTAAAATGATCGATGGCAACAAGTATCGATGCTTCGGGTATTGCACTCGAGTAACAATCCAATGTATTTCACGATTTTACAAATATGAGCGGGTAATGTTAATTGGCCACGGGTAACATTTCTTAATTAGCATTTCCCAAAGACTAACAAGACTTCCTAATTGAATTATCCCTAACCCAATTAGGAGATTAAGCACTTCCGAGTTTGGCTACAAGTAGTTCAATCCTATCCCTAGGTAGAATCTATAAAATGAGGGTTAAATCCTCAAGTTCTTGTTAATTAATCTTTCCCAACCCCAAATAATCTTTTCCAAAACTAATTCGGAGTTAATGGGCGAGTCCTAGGGTTAGCTAATCCCTTTGGAAACATTAAAGAACAAGAATAATTAAAATAACAAACACCCACTTCACAAATATATGAAAATCATTCAATACATAAGCACAACAAGGTATTTAATCCACACTTTAAACATGAATATTCCCATAAACCATATTCAAGTGTTGGAAAAATACTACACACTTAGATATTCAATACAAAACAAGGAAATGAAGAAATAAACATAAATGGGTAAGAAATCCTTAACCACAATGGTGAAATCTTCAAGACCCAAGTGTGTGTGCAAAGCCCTAGCTTCAAAACTTGTTCTTCTCTACTCAAAACATATTTACAAAACTGAAGAAAATGTCCAAAGATATGCCAAAAATCGATCCCTAATATGTTGCCAAGGTATGTTTTTTATAGTGGGCCAAAAATTCGAGTGAAAAGTGGACAAAAACACCCATGTCAGGCCGATATGCGATCGCATTCCTGTCGCATAACAGGGATGCGATTCGCATCTTCACGTTGTACATCGCATTTGAGATATGCGGTCCGCATAAGTGATGTGCGATCGCATTCGTGCATCGCATTTACAATGTAGCTTCAGGCATCCGATGGTAATGCGACTCAAATGCGAACCGCATTTGAGATATGCGATCGCATATTCGACCGCATTTCACTCATTAAACTTGACTCAACTTTCTGTTGCGATATGCGATCTCTGGGCTCGAAATGCGATTCGCATGTTGCATATGCGATCGCATTCGGCCATTGCTCCCCTCTTTTCTCTTCTTTACTCTCTTTTGCTCAATTTCACTCCAATTTGACCTTAACCACTTCATGGCATCATTTTTCTGCAAATAGAGCAATTATACACTAAAAACGACCTCAAGTTATGATTTAGCAATACACAATCTAATGAGAAAAGGCTAAAATGAGTGGTAAAATCACCACTCATCAACACCCCCAACTTAGACTTTTGCTTGTCCTCAAGCAAATAAAAAATGATCACTAAATGAGGTCCTACTACTTTAAACACAAGTTAAATTGCTCATATTCACAATTCCCATTTTTCATTTAAGCATTAAACTTATGAATTTGGTTGGTACCAATAATTAATATCAAGTATGTATCTTAATTGAATAACTCCCTCATTTACAAATAATTTTAAGAAGTGCACGGGCTTTTCAAAAACAATAAAGTGATAAGAAAAAGCTTCAAGGAGTGACTCAACAACACTAATCTACTATACATGCTCGACTCATTTATAAAAAATAAAAATAATTTCACCATCCAATCCTAATTCATATGCCCTCACAAGAACGAAAGAAAGTCCCAACTCACAATATTTACAATATCAACAACAAGGGACATATTTACAAAGTCACTCACACTCACAAAAACGTTCAAGTGCTACAAACAATCATACCATAGGCTTGCCCTTATTTTAATTCATAGCATATTCAAGAATATTCAGTTGGAGATCCCATAAGGACTTTATAAGCTTGTAACGTAGGTTTGGGGAAAGGTAGGATACACATTTGGGAAATGGCTACACCCTCCTTGAACACTACTCATATTTTTCTTCCTTTTTGCACTTTGTGTCAATGCAAACCACATAGCCTCATTTGCACTTAGTTACTAACCTAGAACCATTTTCATACCTCAATTCCTTTCTTCAAAGCTCCCATATTCTTTTTGTGCTTTTCTTTTGTATTTTCCTTTTGTATATATATATATATATATATATTTTATTTTTCTTTCGGAGCTTTATTTCAAGAGAGTACCTTCCTAGTTTCCATTTTGACACTACACCCCCGACTTAGGATTTTTTCCTCATTCTCAATATTCAAGGAGGGACGGGTTCAAAAGAGGGATTATTTTTCAAGAG